>JAODPA010002885.1:0-14098 GCA_025585075.1 Nepenthes mirabilis | reverse complement strand
ATTTTTGCATATTTTGGATGGATTTGTATTGATGTATTTGTTATATTGATGATGTACAGATTTAGTTAGTTTTCGCTGTGTTTTGATGATTGTATATATTTTTGCATGTTATTATAGTTTAATTTGAATACCTTGTAGCATCTCTATGTGTCAACGTTATATCCGAAGATACGATATTGGAGCCACGTCTTACCTTTTATGGATTTTGGATCCTGTGTAATTGTTGTGGATATATGTATATATTGTACAGAATATATTTAGTCTGACAGATATTTTGTAGGCAAGAACTTTTCAAATTCCAGTAAAATCCCAGCCTAAGACAAATATATTTAGTAAATGCAAAAGTATAAGAGTCCACAATAAAATTACATATGATATCATTCATGTAAACTTGAAATACAGTCCTATATTTGTCAGTAATTTTGATATATAAAATTTAATTGATACTATTCCCACTGAAACTGTGGTCGGACGCATTGGAATTATTTTTTAGAATAATTAATATAACTAATCGATATACAACTTGCGAAGTTCAAATTTCGAACGCAACTCTGACATTCTGCTGCGTCAAACACTGTGCCTCCCTCTTCTCCCCGACTCTGCCCTCTCAAAAATGGCTTCCACTCCTCCATTTCGTAACAATCCCACTTCCTCCCTTGCTCAGTCGTCCGTTCCTTCGCGAGACTCAACTGAGACATCATCTTCCATCTCTTCGGATCACACTTCCCATGCCTTCTGTCAAGAAATAAGCGGAAACCACCTCTCCATCACCCCATGTCCACCCGCAAATCCGCTGTCTGTCTCACCCTCCGGATCTCCCTATGCATCGTCTATCTCTTCCGATCATACTTTCCACGGATTCTCTCCCAGAGAAGACGAAGGGTTTCACGAAATTAATCCCCACGAAATACTATCCTCGCCGCCTCAGTTACCGGCAGTGGTCAATCGGTTGATCCGGGAAGAGCCGACGACTGTGACCAAGATGGAATCTGACGCCACAACTGGATTCGCAGATGAAGGTGGCAACACTGGTGGCGGCGGAGGCGGCGGCGGCGGCGGCGGCGGCGGCGGAGGCGGAGTGGGGCAGACGGGGAGGCAGCCATTGTCGATGCTGAGGAGCGTGAAGAGAGAGAATACGGTAAAGCGGGCGGCTCTGGGGTTGAGGATTTGCGAGTTTGTGACTTGCTTGATTTCTTTCTCTGTTATGGCTTCTGATAAAAATCGTGGTTGGGCTCTTGACTCCTTCAACCGCTACATGGAGTTTAGGTCAATCACACCTTCCTCGTTCTCCCTTTCCCTCTACTATTCCTATTGAAATTTCCTTATATTCTATTTTGATTTGCAGAATAGTAAAATTTTGTTTCAAGGTTTTTGAATGTCTTGCAACTTTGATCTGACCCATTTTCTACTGTGTATTTGTTGGAATCAAGAAACTTGATCTGACCCATTTTCTACTGTGTATTTGTTGGAATCAAGAAACTCTCTTTTTTCTTTTTTTTTTTCCTTTTTTTTCTTTGGTTTAATTGAGACCTTTCGTCAACAATCGTCAAAATCCTCGTGAAGAACAATTATAAACCGCATGGAACCCTTGGTGATATTGACGACTATTGTTACTGTATCACTTTTCGGCGAACTTGTGTTGCTTAGCCATGATTTTGAGCTCTTATTATTTTGAAAATCAAGTTTTTGAATTTTTAGCTGTGGTTTTTGGGTGGCAGGTACTCTCTGTCAGTGTGTGTTTTAGGCTTTGCATATTCAGTACTGCAGGGATTTGATATAGCTCATCAAATGACCGCTGAAATGAAAAATTACGGACACCAATTCCGTTATTACGTTGATTTCACGGCAGATCAGGCAAGTATTTTCTTCTTGATGATGATGGAAAACTGGTACTTGTTTCTGTAACCGTAATCGTCCCAAGCCACACGAGATTAGTGATTACAAAAGAGGGCCACTAAATTCTGGTTGCAGATTGTAGTGGCATGATAATAAATTCTATGGCCATAGGATAGGACCATCTTTTTATTCTTGTGGGTCATTACCTCTGAATAATTGAATAGACACTGCTAATGTGTCTTTTTCTGAGGGAGGCTATTTTGGTTCAACGCTCTTGCTGTTTACAATGTTTTAAGAGTTATACTAGCATGATAGTTGCAGTTGGCTACAAGAAGTTTGGGGCTTCTTAGTTGCTGGCCTAGATTTGGGTATCCTGAGAAATAAGAAAAAATTGGTTTTTTTTGCTTTCTTTCTTGGTGGGTTTTATTTCCCCTTGAAATCAAGTTGGGCCAAAGCTTACAAAAATCGTGAATGGAACTGAACTAAAAACCAAGCAAAAGGAAGTTTGTGCTTGATAATGTGGGTATATTAAATATAGATTGAGTTGGTCACAGGTCACTTCTTTGCCAGTCATGTCGTCCTATGAATTTTTGTGGATTAAGGGGCCCACACCTTTGAATATTTGTAACAATAGCTGCTGTTGTGGAAAATGGTTTCATGGTGCAGAGTGAAAGTGGCGCATAGGGTTTGGGTTTATGTTGCCTTAGAGAAAGGGTAGGCAAGTGGTCACGATCAGGAAGAATTTTGTAGTGGGGAAGCCTCATCTAAGCTAGAAAAGGTAGAGCAAATCCACTTGGAATTGCTTCTATTTAGCACTTCTTGATGTACTAATATATTGGACTTTATTTTGCCATCTTTTTTCTGCTTTACTTCTTTGTGTCACATCGTAGCCTAGAAAAGAAGCTACTACTTTAAAGTTGAGAATATGAATGACTTGTTGTAGTTCGGTGTTGGGATGCCCAAACTTTAATGGTGATCACTCAATAAACAACTAAATAATAGGTAAACCTTTCTAGCTAGTAAGAAAACTGTGGAATTATTGTTGATACATGTCTGATTGTGGAAATACTCATTGTACTCCCAAATTAGCGATACCCCTAGATCATTAAAATTATTGGTGGAGGATTTATTTATAAATGTTAAGAGTAGCTTTAGTTGTGAGTCCGTTTTTAAGCCAAGATCCAAATATAGCTCAGACGAGTCTTTTTTAAGTCAAGATCCAAATAGCCCCGTTAGTGTGAACCCTATTGGTGGTGGTTGACGATTTCAGCTCTGGTTGGTTAACTTGGTCAATTTAATTCTCCCCTTTTTCTTCCCAGCAAAAAAAAGAGTAGTCTCTTTGATACCCTTTTTAAAGTAAAAGATGTTTTCCTTCCAATATATACCCCATGGGCCACAAGAGCAAACAATATTTTTCTTTGCTAATTGTGATGGTATTATGAATTTTATTACAACTCAAAACTATGTTTACTTGTATTATTCAGAACAGTCTTAATTGAGGCAAACTAGGATCTGAAGTTTCCTAAACTCAAAACTGACCCAACTCAGACCAAACTCGACCAAGGTTGGCTGTTCCATCCAATGCAACGTCTAAGCCCATACTCAAACATCCAGACTCATTTGACGTTTCTACATAGAAGTAAACAGAAATTGTAGACCCGATCCCCTGATTGGCATCTGTGTTTGTATGCAAGTCATTGGATGTTTGCATACTTGATTTGCAATCTTATAATTACTAATTATATTGCTGAAACCCAAATGTGGGGCTTTGTGAGGTTTTAAAAAGCTTTACGAAATACCTAGAAAGATATTTAGCATTCAAAGTTGAAGTCTAGCGGATGGAAAAGGGCAATGGCTACAAGTACTGTCCTTCCAAGAGTCCAAAATCCAAAAAACTCCCTCGTGAAGATTCTCACAAATGACCTCTATATTACTGCTTTCCTTAAGCTGTCTTTGTTTCACTCCTGCTTTCCTTTTTCTGCCAAGGATTATCCCCTAGCCCCATGAAGAATACCTTAAGCTCTCTTTGTTTCATTGTTATTCCCTAGTGATGTAAAATTTATGTTCATAAGTTAACCTATCTTGTTTCATTTTTAGATCATTTTGTTGTTCATCTCATTCTTCAAATGGCACTTAATGGAAATTAATTTGGTTATGAAATTGGATCTATGGAAGAGTTTGATTTGTGATGTTGAAATAATTTATAAATGACATTTGGTTGCTAAATTGTTACTGGATTTGTTTTCAAAACATAATATTCTGCAAAACTAGCACTTCTATGCATATCATGTGGTCAAAACAAGTTGATGCTATGTGAGACATTCTTTTAGGTAGTCAATGGTATAATTAAGATCTTCAAAGTAAATTTAGAAGTCAAAATCAGTATTACATTAAAATTCATATTTTAATTACTTGGGAAATGCTTTCATTACCAGTGGGAAGCATGAATTTCTGGACATTGTAACTGTATATAGAAATAGGGTAACAAATTTGAGAAATGCAATAAAAATAAATAGAGCGGAAGAGACGCATGGAAAGGAGTCAATCCATTAATTTCTCCTTGGTTCTTCCTTTCAATGATTTTTTACTTGATTAATGATGGTGAGCCTGAAGGAACAAGAAGTGTCAGATTTTGATTGTATTTCTTTATTAACTAGTGATTTTTTTTTTTTTTTTGATATTGTTCATTTTCTTTGATGTTTCTATTTTTCCCACGTTGGGTATGAAAAGGACTAGGGAGTCCTTAATCCCAACACGTTTTTACCCTTTAAAATTGTAGAATTTAAATATATACTATATTTGATCTAGATGTATATGAATATCTAACGGATAGAAACTGTAAATGCAGTAAGTAAAAACAGGCAAGTCCAGATATTTGGTGACGAAGAAAAATTTTGATAACCATGGTTATTGAATAAAAACCTTTTGGATTTCTACAACTAGTAAAAGTAATATACTAAGAAAATTAACTTACAGATCGAGTGGTATAGACATACTAAACTTTAGTCGGCTTATTCCTGACATGTAATCCCTACTAATGAACTAATTGGATTTGTCTTCAACAGCGGAACCATATTTTAGATCTTGTTTCATGAGCCATAGAATTTCCTCACACAATTGGATCTCAGTTTTCATGCTACTTATGTCTCAAATGGTGGTTAATAGGCCGGAAGAAGTGTGTTAGAATATTTTAGTGAAAGTGTAATGAGAATGCCTTGATATCAATGCTCAATAATGAATGAAAGGTCTTCTCACAAGGAGCCTTGCTTAAGCATTAAGAGAGAATTTTTTGGAGCAGCCGCCGTTTATAATGTTTTTCCATTCCCTTAAGTTGAGAAAGGGAGGTATTTATAGAAATTGTTAAAAATTAGGTCAAAATGATATAGCAAATAAAAGGTTTATGCCCTAGTGCTCAAGCGCTGCTCGGGCACGCATCAGGTGTAGAGTGTAATCCAAGGGGCCCGTGCCCCAGCGTCCATGCGCTGATCGGGCACTTATCAGGTGTGGGTAGTTTGTGTAAAGGGCACTTGTGCACGGCTTGGGTGCACATCGAGTATGTACATGTTGGACAAAGGATGCTTGTGTGCGGCTCGGGCGCACACTGAATGTGCACATTTTGGACAAAGTGCGCTCATGTGCATCTTGGGTGCACATCAAGCGTCGACAATCTGTGTAAGGTGCTATCGAACGCTGATCTAGTGCAGGTCAAGCGTGGATATTGGGAGCTGCACATTTGTGAATATCGGGTGTGAATTAGGCGTGGATCTTTATGACGCTTGATAATATTCCAACGACCAACCAGATTCAGTCATAGAATATACCAACCCATAATATTCCTAACAATCTCCCATTTTGGCAATTTTGTGACAATATTCATCTTTAAATATACAGCTAAAGACACATGAATCACGGGTTCAGGCACTAACGAAATAGAACTTGTGTACATAAAAATCTACTCCTAACAGGGCAAACGACATAATAATCGTAAACGGTAGAAGACATGGGACTCTATTGTTTCTGTTCAACTACGGTTAGTATGAAAGTATATAGAACAAATGCAAGTAAAGCATATAAGGAAATCAAGAAAAAATAACACACATCTAGATGAAATTGGCATACAATAAAGCAACTGATCAAAAGAATGATACATTAGGAATGAATGTCATAATAAAAGCTACACTATACATCAGGAATACACTCTAATAGCATGTTTGGTTGGTGGGAATAGAAATTCTATTTTCACATTGTTACGAATAGAATGTTTATTCACACGTTTGGTTTCTTTTTTACACGAAATAATTATTCTCGAAAGAATACATATTTCTCCAACTCAAGGAATACAAAATACCGAGTTTTCTCAGGTATTTTTTATTCTATCCGTTTTGTCCTTTATCCCGTTATCCTTTGTTCGAAACCCTGGCTGCTTTCTCATTCGTCTTTCGTCTTTCGTCTTTCAGTCGTTCGTCGCTCTTTTCTTTTTAGATTCGACGCCATCCAAATTCGAGACCGCCAACCTCATGCAAAAATTCCTCCCGTATAATGGCGAGTTCGAATGTAGAGACAGGTGTGACCCGAACTGCAACCTTAACTCCTCCGACTAGCTTCAGATGTATGAGTTTAATGTCCGTTGTTGTACTCGTAGCTGTAGCCACGATTGGATTTCCTGCCTGTTCGCCCTCTTCAGTGGGAAAGCTCGTCAGTGGGACCCACGAAAATACTACTATTACGGCACCGTATTCCTGGAGTACCGCCGAGATACTGTACGAAGGCGTGTAATGATGGGAAAAACTATATGCAGAAAGTCTGTTTGTTTTTTCACACTCTTCTTGTGAGTTGAGGATTTTGCCTTCGCAGCAAGAAGGTTCCTGAATCTGTGGGGAGAGGAATGAGTACCAGAATTCTGCTATGCGTAATATTAGCAGCTGTTGATGTAGGCATTATTTATACTTTCCGGCCTTTAGAATCTTTTTTCCTTGAATAACGGTAAAAAAGTTATTAGTATAAATTTTCATTCTATGTATCATACTATTATTACATACCAAATATTAGATAACTAATTCTTAGCTTATTCATAGTTATTCCAAATGAGTAATCAAATATGAAAATAAAGTATTAATTTTATTCCTATTTTACTTTATTTTCTGAAAATAATTATTCTATTTCTACCGTATTCCATTTCAATAACCAAATATATCGTAAATGATAACCTTCTCCAAAATGAGAAGCTCCCCTTAGCTCTAGTTGATTATGTGTTGTTGTCCTGCGTCCATGCTGTGGTACTTTCTCTTTTTGTCACGAAATACGAAAGGGAGGGTATCACTCAGAATCAGTATGATCACTCTCATGTTGGAAGCCAATTCCACAGACAATCGGGCGAATTGCTCCCGTATATAAGTCTCTTAGGCATCCAGCTGGGAGTCAATGCACCAAAATCCATCGAGATTGTGAGATTCCAAATGTTCCTGAGAAGTGGAAAGCTGAGAGAGCTGATCACACATCCAAGATAGCTGTTCCATGATGGGTACAAATCTTGTGATGAATTTGATGAGGACTGAGTTGATGATAATAATGAGAATGAGAATAATATGGTAGATTTTGATGATTATTATACTATATTTTAGGATTGTACATAAGCTAGAAGATACATGTTGCAGATTGATATTTTTATTGACTGCATTATGTGTAATTATGTAATATTCATTCATATTTGCATATTTATAATAGCTTTTAGTTGTTTTAGCCTTGATTAATATTTTTCTACACGGTTTGTGGATATATGTTCATATTTCAATTAATGACTCGTCTTGGGTAAGCACCTTGCATAGTGCCTATCGTCTTTAGCTTTTGACGACATTGATGTGTTGACACTGTGTGGACACAAATGCAGGATGATGAGATTGGCAGGAGATTTTCTTTGGCACCATGGGTGTGAACTGCATCTTAGGCGAGAACATCATGTATTATAGATGGAAGTAAGATATAAGTGCTTTGATGGTTCCAAAATGAAAGTTAAGGGTGTCTAATGTTTAGGAGGAAACAGAATGTCAAGCTTTCCACCACTACAGGAGTTGTCATTTTACTAGAAAACATATATAAGTCTGCTACCCATTGATGTGGTTGGTCTTTCGGGCATGCTGAGTAGATACTCTAAGGTATTCATGAGGTTGAAGATTGAGCAAATACTACCCAGTGAGGGACGTCTAGGTTGCAAAGTTTGCAATGGTTACTACACTCAATGCATGTGGTATGTGCCCTTCACAATGTACACGAGGGGATATTCATCATGTACAATGCAACAGCAGTGCTCAAAAATTGATTTGTATTCGAATCATAGGACTTAACAATTGTCAATATGCTAAAATTGCCTTAAGCTAGCAAAGTGATGGTGACACAGTAAAGATGAAACATAGTGACATCTTGAATCATGCCCTTCAGATCAAGGTGGTTGTGTATGTTACTTGTCAAAACATGTGTGTTGTGACATGTTTTTAGTCTAGGCTGACTGAGATGCATTATATAGGATATTGCCTTAACAAGTCAGGAGTACAACTCTTGACAATGGGCTAGAGAGCCTGTTTCAGGGATAATATGTCGGGGACAGAAGTGGGATGCATATGCAGGCTAATAAGTCTCCAGTGTTGCATAGAAGCAAGGGTGCACCATTTTGTCATGGTGTGAGACAATGCCTGAACTGTTTTGAATTAATTGACAGTGGTGATGCCTTAGAGACCATGAAAATATAGTTGTGTGCAAATGCAGAGTTAGCAATTGACCTATTGGTGGGGCGAGCATGGGTTTGGTGGTGAATCTAATGCTTAAAAGCAATCAATTTAATGTTTGATGCTGCTAGAAAGGTGCAGGGCATTGAGTTAAGGTGGACAAACATGCAACTCATTAAGAGGGGTTTGTTTGACAACCCCTATGTGTCTAAGTATTATAGATAAGGCATTTGAACCCTTGATTTGAGCGAGGCTGGCCTGAACTTATAGCGATCTTAACGTCGCATGGTTAATTTTTGATAGGTAAGAATTGGACCTTGACAAACTTTATGGTGCATGTTGAGGCACGGGGTTCAACATGCAGCAATGTTAGAACTGAGTCTCAGTTGATCTTAATTGTGCTTAGGAATTTTTGTGGAGACGGAATGCTATGTGGTTTGCTTTTATACTATGGCTGCCATAGGATTTTGATGTTTGGGTGATGATGGAATGCGATTTGTGAGATTTGATGAGCAGAATTATAGGTGGAAACAAACTATAGTTACCGGCCATTACTTGACTGGAGCATGGTTAATGGAGAATTTTTGTTGAGGAGTCGGATGAAGTTGATCAGCTTTGTTGTGTTGGATGTACTACATTGACTTGGTCATGGAATGTGCTTGTTGTTCAAGTTGTCTATGATGAATGATGGCATGATGCTCTGAATTATGGAACTTTTCGTCTAAGTCTTGTTCTGTTTTAGTTCATGATTGGGACATTTCAACATAGCGGATTGGATGGTTACAAGTACCATAGCTTTAGGGGATGGCCATGTCAAGCCTGCTAGTGGGCATTGCTGTATTAGTAGATACATCTATTGGAACAGGGTGCTTCATAAATCCTCTGGGGAAGGTCATTCCGAGAGATGTCATGTGAAAACTCTTTTTGAGGGTCTCCTTAGAGACGCTGTATGGAGAAGGTTTTTCCTTAGTGAAGGCATGGGTTTAAAGCTCGTTGAGACAATTACTTTGTCAATCCATGACCCACAATACTAGCAGATCAACATGAGGTCAAGAGTGCTTTGAATTTTTTTATTCTTAGCAAAAGTGCAGTGGCGGAGTTGGGATGTAAGTTACAGTAGTGAAACCCACACGTGGAGCAAGCGAGCCCGGCTGAGTTGTTGATGACAACCAATTGAGCAAAGACTGAAAGCATAATTGTGGGTGCAAGCCAATGAGTCGCATTGAAAATGCATCCCAATGGGAATCATCATGTTCAGATGGAACTGTGGAAGAGAAATCCTTTCGAGCAAGGAACATGTCAAAATGGATCATGGTGTGGACCTTCAATGGGAGGCATTTATTAAGTGAACACATCCATGGAGGAGGAATACTAAAGGAACCAATGTGAATGAGATTTAGAGGCACTATTGACCTTTGGGAAGGTGTTGTTCGCACAGAGGCAGTTTGAAGCATCCATGCCTTAGGGAAGTCACACTTTTGTGATGGGTAAGCATTGCCTGTGGGGAATTATTCGTAATGCATAATTTCATTTTCATGGAGTTCAAGACCTTAAGTGTTAGGCCTACACCGAGTTCCATTTAGGATGCATTAATTCTGTTTATGATTCATTTTTAGGGAGTTAATTGAGAACCATAGAAAACAGAGAAATCCTTGAGTAGGGGCTGTTGTAGGGAAGTCTTTTCGAGATAGGCAACAAGTTCAAATGTCTTTTCAGTATGCAAAAATGTTGTGAACATTGTATGGTCAAATTGCTCAGGTTTAGACGAAGTTGATGTTTTTTTTTTTTTTTTTGGGATCATTGTCTGTGGTGAGCCGCACAATTGTGAATTCTGTAATATTCATTGAGTTATGTGTCATAGACCCATTAACAAACAATCTCTTTGTGCTTGCTGGGAAAGAAGAAACTTCTGGATCACCTTTTACAGTCAGATATTGAGGATCGTTGGGTGTCCATGTAGCTTGGTGGAGGCAGCTTTGAAACGGCATTGTCATCAGTGAGAATGTCATGGGTGTGTTGACACAAGCATTAATATTGGTGTGTCTGTTGATACATTGTGGATGAGTTCACCTGGGTCGCCACGAAATTTTTCCGTGCATTGAAGGGTGTGAATCTTGTTGTTGACTAGAATATTTAGTATAGATGAAGTTGGATGCAAGTGTTTTGATGGTTGATGGAAATAAGATTTTATGAAAGTGTATGGTTTTTGGATGTTTACTCTTGAAAATACCATAAACGCTTAGAAACTTCCATATTGGAAAGCAGGGTATCAAGCTTTCTATCATTTTGTGGTTGTCATAGTGCATGTGGCAATAGACAACACTTAAACGAGCTATGTAACTGTAGGATTCATATTTAGGGCATGTTTGTGGACTACTTAAGGTCTTCAAGAGATCAGGGGCCGTGTGGGCGCTTGCCGATGAGTATTGGAGGGCTCGATATTGCAGTAAGTGTTGAGTTGGGGCTACCTTGATGGCACATAGGGATAATCTTAATGGTTAGAGGCATGCGGGATTCTTTGGTTTTGTGATTGTGATGTGATAAGCACAGAGTAACGCAGCAACACAACATAAGATCGAGTCTTGGTATATTTTATTTTACAATACATGTGGGTTATGAGAATGGTTTTAGGCCTTGGTAATTAAGGTGTTATGCAGCCAGTTGCCCTGACAAATATTAGGAGCAATATATGGCACAGGGCTAGAGGGCACCAGTCTTAGGGGAATGATGTCTCATTGAGGTGCAATATAGTGTCCTGATGTTTGGTTGACTTATGAGGCTAAGTTTGCAAGAGAGCAATCATTTGTTCCATGGTGAGCCTAATGGTGGGAACCGGTATGTTGCCAGTTACTTGATAGGGAGATATAGGGATGTTGATTAAGTGGACAATGTGGGCCTTGTTATGAGGGGTTCGATTGGCAGGCATCGTTTGGCGAAGTCTAGATATTTGAATCCTCGATATGTCTAACACTAGCTTTAATGAGAGAAATCTCTCTGTTGCACTTTGATTTTCTTCTTTTTGCTAGATTTGGACTGTAATGTAAGCAATTGTATGAAGCATGGAGTCATTCACATTTGCATTGCTAGGTGTCTGTCAGAGGACTACCTAGAATCCTCATTGTATGAAGCATGTCATTTGTGAGATTCTTATAGTCCAAATCTACCTCATCACATGTTGCCTTATTCAATACCTTAAAAAAAAAATTGTACGATTATTAATTAAATATTCATTATATGAAGCATGTGACTTGTGCTCCATAGTCTAGGATTCCTATTGTCCAAGGATGCCTCATATATATGAAGCTTCAGTCACAGATTTATCTCTTAGCTCAAAGTTGAACTTACGAAATTAATTATTGAAGAATACCGAGAAATCTGAAGTGTAACACATGGACCTTTTACATTTTTTGTCAAGCAAACGTGTTCTTTGGAGCTCAACGTGTATTATTTGTTGAGATGACAGGTACTTGCATACCTTCTATTATCGGCATCATCATCAGCTGCAACGAGAGTAGGTGACTGGATATCCAACTGGGGTGAGGACAAGTTCCCAGCAATGGCCAGTGCATCTGTGGTAATGTCCTTCTTGGCATTCGTTGCCTTTTCTTTCAGCTCTCTCATCTCCGGCTACATGCTTTGTACTCGCAAATACGCATAATCAAGATCTGTTGCAGCCGTTTCCCCCCATCATACTGGATGTATTGTCAAAAAGTATAGAGAAATCAGTATAGTTTTGTAAATACGTTGTGGTAACCGTTCCATCAAGCTGGTTATGTACCTACCTACCTCGGATTTTCACAGGCATTAGTAGAGAAAGCCATGAAGCTTGGTGTCTCCATCCTGATTGTGTGCAGGTTGTACTAGCCCTCCGAAGTGAGACAAGCATATTAGATATGATCTCCGGTGCTACTTAGGTTCCAAAGCAATTGTTGCACTCCTCCAGCAGAAAGCTACTTGTGGCAAGGCACAGTTACCGGGAAAATGTGATCCGGGAGGGCCAAGGTTAGGGACTCTGCAAGGAAAGAGAGGGGGTAAGCGGGGTACGGTGGTGCTTTGCCATGTTTAGGATCTCCAGTTATTCTCAAACCTGATGAGAGAAAATCAGAAAGGCCCCGGAGGCATCCAAAGAAATAAAAACCGATCAAATCCATGACAATTTTAGGGTTATCAAATTATATTAGCCACCAAGATTGTCTAAAAAGAGCAAGAACCATTACTGTAGCTTCTATTGATTGCGAATTTGCCTTTCAATTTTTTTAAAAAAAAAATATTAAGGAAAAAAGTTAGAGGGGAACTCTAATTATATTCGAACATGCCTATTCATTGAACAGGCTACACAGATCGACTTAATTCATTCCGTATAATGCAGAGGCGTTCACTTTAAATTTCATGTGATCACGGTAAACTAGCGATCGTTAGATTTGTTCAGCCATCTTTTTCTCGTGTTTATTGGCCTTTCAGATTTGCAGTTCTCGATTCTCTTTCTTTGCCCCATCAGCAGAATCTGTTCTCTTAAATTTCAAGTCTAACAATAACCCAATTTGCCAGCATACCTATTTTCAAGTCAAAAAAGGTTAGCAGAGACACCGATCTGAGGAAACTTGACATCTGGCTGAAACGGAAACACACCTTATGATGACTCCTGCCGCTATCGGGCTGTTCTCTACTCCTTGAAGTTCTGCTAAGTGGATTTTGTTTTTTGAATTTATTTTTGTCATTTATTTGATTTAATGTATAACTCACAGTAGTATATAATCCTAAGAATCTGTGTAGGGCAATTAGACTTTATTGATTAATGATTTTTAAATTTTTATACTCAATCTAAGTTAGAAAGAAATCTATTTGAAAACTATCACTTTACAATCTGAGTCAAAAAGAAATCTGTTTGACTACTATCACTTTCTAAATTTATTAAGTGCTTATTTTTTTTTAAAGCAAATATTAAGCCTTACAGGGTTGTAGTGGGGATCAAACTCAAAAATCTTATTCCTAGGATCATTTTTCTCTCCAAAATCAAAATTCTCGTACTAAATCTCCAACACAAAGCACTCGTTATCATTTCGATGTGATTGTCTAAATCTCCCTATATAAAAACATTCCCCATCTCTACTTATCTCATCATCATACTATCCAAATCTTTTTAGAATTTTCTTTTAATATTTTTTGTAATTTTGTTGTGGAGAATCAAAACTAACAATGTTTATTGTTTCTAACCATAAGATCACTTTAATATTATCTATCTAGTTTTTCATAGACAATTATATTAATTATTCTTCTAACATAATATCTAATATGTCCATGTTCTTACCATAATAGTTAATATATTCTGTTTCGGCCAATGTGATTTTACTTTTCGACTCATTTCTTAACTTGTCCATTCTTCCATAAATCACATTTAAATCAGGTAGGGGCACCAATATATTATAGAAAGGTGATGACCTAAAATAGATTTATCCATATAGCATATGACAGATGGTTGAACCAGACTGTCAACTATACAAGGCTGCTGTCCTCCAATAATAGAGTCGGTAGAAAATATAAAT
>JAODPA010002874.1:0-14098 GCA_025585075.1 Nepenthes mirabilis | reverse complement strand
AAAATACATATAAATAAATGTCAAATAATTAAGGTAAAAACGTTCGTAAAGTTAAGGTTCTAATTTGCTAAAGTCAAATCATACATAAATTCCAAAATAAATGAAAGAAAACAGTGTGGCATTGGGTTAGGGTTTCCAACGAACACAATACCTCACAAAACTTTTAAATTGAACACAAAATCAACATGTATGCATATTTAGTACATGACTATTTCAAAATATATGTTTAGACAGATATTAGAACAAAAATACCCAAAAAGAACGGAATAAAAAGAATAACAAGAGAAAGAAAAATATATAGGTACACTTGTCTCGATCTGATCTACAACTTTCTCAACTAGCTTCAATTTAGAAACGAACCCAAGAGTCTCGAACTCTCCTTCTCTCTTCTCTTTCAAGTTCTCTCTCTCCCCTCTCTCCGCTTTGGCAAAAAAATGGCCAAAGAAGATGATTCGCACGCTTAAATTCGGGCGCTGATCAGGCGCCACTACACTGGAAATAGCGTCTCAGGCGTGCATTGGGCACGCTTCAGGCGCGATAGTGCTAGAAATCGTGCTTGAGTGGGGTTCAAGAGTGGGTCGGACCCGGGGCAGGCCTAGGTCAAGGTTGCAACGAGCCAACTTCATGCACGGGCTGTCCAGGACCCATTTCAACCCTTCTAACCCAATTTTTTACATCTTTGGACCCTAATTTTGATTATATTAACTTAATAAGTCATGATTATTATAATTTAAAACTCGAATCTTATTTACCGATTAACTTTTTAATGTTTACAATGATGGTTTCCAATTTTACCAATTCTGAGTCTTTAGGCTTTTTAATCCAATTTCTCCCATATTTTTTGATCTCAATTTATTTATATTAACTTAATTACTCCTAATTATCATATTTTAAAAACCAGTACCTTACAAGAGCACTCCCATATTTAGCATTCTACATATTGAATCTTTCAAGCATCTTATATATATAGTCTTTCCGGCTCAAATACACTTTCCATGCCTTCTTGTCTCTTGAACTTTCCATGACAGGAATCTTCCGGGCTCAGATCTTTCATCATGAACTCACCATTTAAAAGAGTTATATGATTACTAATTTTGTCTTTGGCTAGTGTAGCTATCAACATATCCTCAATGAATAGAAGAAGATATAGAAGATAACCAGTATTCAACCTTTTCAAATGGACACAAGTTGCCATATTTGTTTTTGTTAAAGCCACAGCTAATTGTAAATGAATCAAATCAATTGTACCGTTGTCTCGAGACCACTTGAAATTATAAAGAGACTTCTTCAACAAGCATACGTGATCTTCTTCTTTTTCAATCATGAAACACTCTGCTGCTTCTATAAATCCTCTCCTCAAGTTATCGATGTAGGAAAGTTGTCTTTACATTAAATTGCTAAAGCTTTTGGCTCTATATATCTGTAATACAAAGAAGGGCGAGAATGGGAGTATGTTTCTCTATAGGAGAAAACATATCAGTGAAGTCATACTTTATGTAGCCTTTTGCTACTAATCTCTATTATATCTAGCTTCCTCAAGTAATGGTGTACATTCTTTCTTCTTGAAAACCCATTTACAACAAATTTTAGTCCCCCAGGAATCTTCACAAATTCCCAAGTCTTATTCTTGCGAAGAGATTTAATCTCTTCATACATAGAAACTAAACATCTGTCTAAGTCACTATGATAACAACTTCCCTATATGTAGAGTGACCGTCAATGCTATTAACATCCTCAATAACGTTTAAAACATAAGAAACCAGATTGGCCTTACCATATTTCTACAAAAATCTAATATTTCTTTTGGATATGTCTCTATCAATGAATTATGATTGCTTCTACTACGGTGGCACAGCATCCTGATGAGAAGAAACAATGGAAGCTTGCATAATAGATTTTTGGTCAACTCTCTAACTCTATTGGCACATCAAAATTCACCAGGCCTGTATCACATGATATTATAGGTAAAGACAATTCTTTCCTCTCTACGAAGCAAGTTAGTCGCATTAAATACAATATATCTACTAACAATAACTTTGGATATTTATAAACATTATAACTTGTATCCTTCAAACTAGATGCATAACCATTTAATAAAAATTAACAAATCATAGTTCTAAATTTCAGCTATTAGTATAAGTAAGACGTTCAAAGATTAAAAAAAAAAAAAAGAATATTAAGTAGAGTTATCAGACCATACCTCTCTCGGGATCTTACATTTTATAGTAGTAGGAGGATTATTTAACAGGAAACATACTATAGTATCAACTTCAACCTAAAACTACTTGGGCAACGCAGAACTTGAAGGCATACAACATACACCCTCCATCAAAGTTTTGTTCATCCGCTCAATAGCATCATTTTAATGTGATGTTTTATGAACTATAAAGTGTCTGATGATATCTTTATTCATACAGAAATCATCAAACAAGCTCAAATAGACTCTAGGCTATTATTAGAGTGGAGATACTAAATTTGTTTGGACATTTTCTTTTCCATCAGAACCTTCCACTACTTAAACATTTAAACACATGGCTTTCTCTTTCAAAAAGAATATCCCAATTTTTTTAAAAAGAAGTCATCAATTATAAAGAGCATATACTCGGAACCCCTTTTATATGGCACCTTGAATGTTCTCTTAATGCACATCCCAAATTTTTCTTGGGGATATTACATTACACATTACAACCATCATAATTATAAAGAGCATATACTCGGAACCCCATTTATAAGGCACCTTGAATGTTCTCTTAATGCACATCCCAAATTTTTCTTGGGGATATTACATTATACAATACAACCATCATAAATCTGCATATAAATTTGGGTTGCTAATTTGTATATCTTATTGGTACTTTTTCAAACTATTTAGAATACAAATATTTTGGGTGTAAATATTGATTAATTTAAGAATTATTTGGGAATAGTTTAGTATCATAAAATAGTATCCCAAATTTAAAAAAAAAATGAATAAATTATTAGGATTAAATTAAAATACCAACAGATCTAATGTGTCTTCAATTTTGAGTCGTCGTACGAATAGAGAAGTTGTCTAGTCTCGCTTGGTAGGTTGAACTGTAGCAGATCCGATTTTCGTCTTTGAAAACCTAAATCTTACACACCACAATAAATATACAAGAAGTCAAAGGACGGTGAGGCTCGCTCCCTAATATATCTTCTAATATTCAAGTTAGAAATCTTCCTTCAATGGAGAGAAAGATGGAGGAATGTAAAAAATATGTGGATGCAACTTTGAGAGAGGGGATTGAGTGAGCTGCGGAGGTCTGGGCTCCGAAAGGTTCACTCAGTTCGGAGCGGCTTCAGGAAGGGTGCACCCTTTAGAATTGGCGGCCTTAAGATGGGTGCACTACTAGGGAGAGTGGTTTTGCAGGCTCTCAATGTGCACGAATGCCTGAAGGTCAAGAATATACTCTATATTTGAGGACTGATTGTTTGATTGCTCGATCAGGGATCCTCTTTCTTGTGGTAGAGAATGAGTATTTATAGAGCGAGTATCAGTTTAGCATTCATTGGGCCTCACGGCTGGTAATAGTTGTCTGCATGGATAAGCTGAGGTGTCTCGGTGACCATGAGAATCGATTATGGTAACCATTGCTTTCTAAAAATATTCACTCCACGGTCAGAGCGATCACAGGGGGTGTTACATGATGATTGCCTCCAGATAAGTTTACTGAGCCATAACTATCAATCATGGGAATGCAATCATTGGGCTGCATTATGATAATTACCGCCAACTTGTATGTGTTGAGTTGTGAAGGCTGTTAGCTGCTAAACTAGAGGGATAACTGTCGAGGTGGCACATCACGTGGCCCTAATTTTCTATTTTTCACTGGGTGACTCTCGATTGATCTGCTTGGGCCAACTGAGTTACCTTCTAGATCTTTGGGCTAAAGAGACATCTGCCTAACTTCTGTCTTCTGGGCCTTTCTTCCTTCCGTGGGCTAAGTTTTTGGGTTGACTCATGAGTTTCCATACCTATCACTAGCCCCCATGTTGGGAGGTTTAAAATTTTAACTCTCGGCATGTTTATTGATGGGATGCCAGCTATAGGCCTGCACGTTCAATCCTTCTCTTGGTGTTCTGCTGATTCGCTATTTAATCAGTCAGGATTTGATTCGATCTTCTACGGATTATGCTAATATGGGTAATCCCCTTACATTGATGTCTTACTAATCCTCCTCTCAGTTATAAATGGAAGGGCTCTCTATACCTTGTATCACAAATTGTCTTTACCTGCCAAACGGTCTGAGAGTTTGAAGTTAGCATGGAACCTATGCTTCCATAAGTTAGGATCAGAGAAAGCTCTTCTTCAATGTTCGAAGACTAGATCTAAGGATGCAGCCAGAGTTTGCCTTGGTTATCCTCTTTTATGTAGAAAGCCGTCTTGGTTTTCCTCTTTTACGCATGTTCTAAAATCGGACCCACTATTTTATAGCAAAATCCTAGGTTTTAGGCTGTGGCTCTTTGCTCCACTCTTTGGCACCAAGCGATCCTCTCTTTGGTACTACTTTTGTCTCTAGGGAGACAAACGGTTTCTTTTTTATTTTTCTTCTTTTTTGCTCTTGGCCACCCAAAGTGGGATGTGCTAAGTGTTAGGACTCTTCTTAGTGGGTGAGAGTTTTCTTCTGGTGCACACCCTCCAATCGGGTGGGCTTCCCTCAGGGGAGTGCCTCCCTTCTTTAGGTGCTTCTCCCCTGGTTGATTATAGTCCAATCGCTGCTCCATGTGTTTTTGTTTCCTTCTGTATTACATGTCTACTATTGTAAGCTTGTTATACTTTGTAAAAGAAATTAATGAATGAAACTTCTCGCGCATTATTTGTCTTTATTATGTGGCTTCAACATTCTTGTGTGCTGTGAAAAGTTAAAGCACTTGAATGTTTCTTTCTATTGCATGATTTCTGACAATCTGACAACTTGGACCACTGACAATTTGGTCTTCTAATAATTCAATTGACAATAATATATTCCCTACGCACTGTTTGGACATAAATTAGCTGAGTTTGTCTTAAGCTCATTAGGGTTGCTTGTTGCCAGTTTATCATCTTGGTAAATATAGTGTTACGGCATCGTTACTTGTGCTGCACCGCCAACTCACTGATCATCAGGGGTGTCAACTCGCAGCAGGCTACACATGGAGATGTCGCATCAGTCATCATAACTAGCCTAGCAAGCTGATGTGCCAAGACATTCTACGATACAGGCACATGTCTCAGTCATTATGGAAACGCACCTCTTTGATATCCTCAAATGACGCTGTTTGTGACGGACCAGATTATTTTTTTTAAATAACCTCCATCAACAAAACACACAAATAAAGCCCATAATTAATATTATAGATTTCTACATAAAATTGGGTAGAGTTTTATTTGTAAGTCGGATGTTTGTCAAAATACAAACACTTGAAAAAAATCTTGTACAATAATCCACAACAATTTAACAAATAAAGACAACTCAATTCCACAGGACCTCCAATTGCCACGACACCACAGGTAGTACTGACATTATAACTCAAGTATAACGTCGGCTAGAAAGGATGTCAGCTAAAGAAAAACCCATCATCACCACAATAAGAAAAATCTGCGGAAACATAATAACCATATATATACAGCAGGAAATGACCATACAATCATCCACAATAAAATCATCATCACAGAAGACGTAGAATATAAATTCTTTGAGTACTCAAAATTAATTACAAGTTCTTGTTTCATATATAATAAACAACTACGTCCTCAAGCTCCGCACTTGAAATTAGTTGCCTATCAAGCTTCTATTGCCTACTCAGTCTCGTCGGACATCAAGGCATTCTCATCTAAAAAGAGAGATAGTAATGGTGAGTGTACAGCTCAACAAATGTAATCATACATCACTACAACAAGCAGATAAACAATAAAAATGATAAATAGATAGAGGAAGACATACACTTTCAACAAAACAAAAACATGAGAGGAAATGGGACATCTAGGATCGTCTAGGTCACATGTTTACATTAATTACATTTTATACATTTTCATTAATCTTTATGGACTAGAGTTAGTAGGTCGTACTAGCTGATGATGCTAGAGAACGAGAAAAGGAATGTATTCGCTACACATTCTAAAGCTCACGGCTACATTTTAGGCATGCAGTACTCGGCCATCGGCTACATTTTAGGCTTACAGCATTCAACCATAACAATTCACCCCATATCCCCCAGGGACCAGGGCAATCCTCGTTCTTCCACAGAAATGTCCTAAGGCATACCACGAACATCACCTGCCCCCATGAGCAGCCGGAGTATTTCTTGGGTTCCCATCATGATGTACGTGGTAAAGGGCACCACCTAATGAATATAAGTCCATGGTCGTAATTTCAATATTTAGTCTTTCCTTGAGGGAGGATCTAACACATTTCATTTTATTTACATTATCTCCAACCGGGGGATCAGTTCTATCATGCATATATTGTAGATTTTTCCTCCAATTGCTTGCTCGATTCTCATCTTTCTTTACCTTTCAAAGATTCAATTTAATTCCATGAGAGGGTTTGAAATTTCTTACCTCCGATGGGCAAATATCACCTTAGGATCCTTCAGAATACATTTCCTTACCTCCGGTGCACAAATACATATTTTCAAGGCTTACAATTTAATATGAACAATTAGACATAAATTTCATAAGTATTAAATGGAGGTAAAGTATGCAAATTTATATATTCATCTCGGGTGAACAGTGTCAAGAGACATTTAGAGCTCTAGGACACCGCAAACGGGTTATAACTTGTGAAATCGGACATCCGACCGATATATATACATAATTTGGACGTGGTGATTCACATTTTCAGATTAATTTAACATAATATGGAGGTAGAAGTATGCAATTTTTCCTTTTTCATTCGGATGAATAGTGACATGGGGTTTTTAGAGCTTCTGGACGCCGCGAACGGGTCAATTCTTGTGAGATCGGATGTTCGATCGGTATATATACATAATTGGGAAGTAGTTGTTAGAGATATTTGTCTAATTGGCATATTCCGTGACCATTTGTATTATTGTATCGATATCGGGTTGTGGGTTATCGAGTTTCAGTCCGTTCTGTCCGTTCTGCCCTCCAGTCGCTCGAGCCCATCCAAAGCCTCCGCGCCCTCCGTGCACTCGCTACCCGCTCAACCTTAAAAAACAGAATGGTCCCCACTCATCATGCGCTCGCTAGCCGCTCGACCCTAAAAAATAGGATGGTAGCCGCTCGCCGGGCGCTTCGATACCCGCTCGAGCCCAAAAACCAGAATGGGTCCCGCTCGTTGTGCACTCGATACCCGCTCGAGCTCACATAGGGTTTCTCTGAAAACCCTCCGTGCGCTCGCCGTGCACTCGATTTGTGCTCGAGCGCTGGTGCAACGGGCAAGTTTTTAAATGACATTTTTGAGCCCTCTATAAATACCTGGCTTATATGTTGGGAACCCTAAGAAGTCAGAAAGCACTCTGGAGAGTTGATTTTCGTGCCCCATCTTTGAGAAGAAAGTTACTTATGCTCCATTGAGATTGCTCTTCTTGAGAAAACCTAAAGTTGCAAGATTGATCTTCATATTCAAATAAGTTTTCTCATCACCTTACTTTAACCATTGAAACACTGCCTTCTACCTTCGTTGGAGACATTGGTTCATGAAGAAGGAGATTCAATCGTGTTCGGCTATTCAAGTGGCACAAAAGGGAAGATTAACGTGAAGACCGGAAGGCATCCGGTTCAGTTGCCACGGATAAATCCAAGGAGTTCCTTGGTAGGAATCACGTGACAGGAGTAAGTCGGCTAGCTTAGCGGATCGTTACCACCCGGTCTGTAAGTTAATTTTCATTGTGCATTGCTTCCCTGGCCGTTGAAGCCCGGAGGGTTTTTTTCGATTACCGTGGGTATCGAGTTTTCCTTTCATCACCAAAAATTATATTTTTTACTATTATTTGTGCTCTTTTATACTTGTGTATGATTGATTAGTATCATTACATCTAGATCTAAATATTCTTTATGTGTATTGAATATTTATTATTTACTGCTTCCGCTATATTTATCGGGGTCGAAACTTGATTGTTCATGTTAGCACAAAAAGTGATTTTTCAATTGGTATTAGAAACTCACCCCGATCCACGACCCTGTTCTAGATGTATACGAGTGGATCGCTCTCCGTACCTCCCTTCTTTGATGGGAACAATTATACATATTGGAGGGTTCGGATGAGAGCCTTCCTCAAATCATTGGATGAGCGTGTATGGGCTAGTACCCAACTTGCGTGGACTCCACCCAAGAATGGTGATGAATCAAAAGCCTTGTCTTTGTGGTCAAAAGATGAACTTGATGCCTATAATTGGAATAGTAAGGGATTACATGCTATTTTTATGGCTGTATCTCCTGATGAGTTTAAACGTATTTCTATGTGCGAAACTTCTAAAGATGGATGGGATATCCTGAAAATCACTCATAAAGGTACTAAATTGGTTAAAAATTTAAAATTATAAATGCTCACCTCTAGATTTGAATAAATACGAATGAAGGATGACGAGATATTTGATGAATTCTATACGCAATTAAATGATATTGTAAATTTCACGTTTAATTTAAGAGAACGAATCCCGAAAAATAGAATTGTTAGAAAAGTTCTACTATCTTTACCTGAACGATTTAGACCAAAAGTTACTACAATTGAAGAAAGTAAAGATTTAGACAGATTAAAAATCGAAGAATTGGTAGGATCCCTTCAAACTTATGAGCACACATTGCCACAATCAAGGCAAAATAAATCAATTGCTCTAAAATCAAGTAGTGAAAAGAGAAACCGGGATTCTGATGAAGAATCATGTAGCGATGGCGAATTTTCCTTATTTGTTAAGAATTTTAAAAAGTTTTTAAAGACAAATAGATCTTCATCAAACAAATTTGATGTGGACTCAAAACGCTCACCTAAATTTGAGAAGAAAGACTGATGTGAACTCAAGGATTTCAAATCAAAAACGACTCAAGGAGTTCAATGTCATGAATGTAAATGTTTTGGTCACTATCAGGCTGAATGCCCAAACCTTAAACGCCAACATGGTCAAGCCTTTAAAGCTAATGTTACCTTAAGCGATGACAAAGAAGAAGGTGAAAATTGTTCTGAAAATGGCCCTGTCAAGTACATGGCGTTTATGACATCAATATGTGACAATGCTGTAGAGAATATTAATCAATCTGATGACTCTAAGGTTGAGTCAGAAGCTGAATTTGATAGCCTTCAAGAAGCATATGATAAACTGTTTAGGGAATATTTGAAAGTAAAGAAATTAAATAAAACCCTGAATGGTAGGATCATAGATTTGGAAAAAGACAACTTATCTCTACAATCCAAGTTAGATGCTAAAAGCCAAGAAATTAAGAATCTGAAAATCTCATTTTCTAAATAAATCATGACTTTGAAATCTGAACTTGAGGCCACGAGAAAAGATTTGAAACAATTCTTAAATGGGTCAGCAAAACTTGATCATATGCTCGGGTTGGGTAAAATTGGAAAAAATAAACATGGGTTGGGATATGTTGAAAATATATTCCGAAATGACGTGAAACCTAAAATAATTTTTATTCCCACCACGAAAATGCCACACCAACACACTAACACATCAAAAGTCACTAAGCAACCGGCTCGACGTGTGGCTACTCAATTTGACTCAACTCATTTGCCAAATTTACTTAATCAAAAAATGGTGAATAAATCATCAAAATCGTTTAAGTCTTCTATCAATATAAATCAAAGATCTATGGACCGTTCCACCATACCTAAATTTGTGCCAACCTATCATGCGTGTGAAAAAGTAGGTCACATTCGTCCTCGATGCCACACTGTGAATCCTTTGTACAACGAAAGAAAATGGCCAAAAATGAATACACTCATTGATTATGTTCAGCAACTAAATGAATAAGTACAAAGATTAAACCAGAAAGTGAATTCGGGAAGAAAATTTTGGGTTAAGAAAAGTGAGCTGAAATTTCCTACGGTAAATTCTTGTTAAATGACGCCTACAAATTAAACATAAAAAAATAAATAATTTAAAAAAAACCAAAAAAAAAAAACGCGCATCTCTACGCTCGCCTGCTGTGGGGTCAAGCGCCCGCTGCTGGCCTTTATCATCCGGCACGCAGCGTGCACCGCCCACAACCCTCACATTCTTGCTGCTTTTACCCTCTCCTTGCATCGGCCGCCTCTCTCCCTCTCACTCACCACCAGATTGGCCAAATCTACCCTCCTTCTTCTCCATTGAGGGCGTTCTCAAGGTAAATTCGCACTCGTCCCTCTCTGAATTTGGTTTACTGTTGCCGCCGCCATTCATGGTGGTGACGGCCCTGTTTTCCCTTTTTTTTGGTTGGCCGACTTCATGGGTCACCCATTGCTCACCTCCTTCCTCCAAATCTACCGGTTCGTGTGTGAATTTTGAGCATAGTCCATGGACTCTGTGAGTCCTCAATGTTCTTTGCCCACGGCCGCTCATGGTATTTCCGGTGACTTCTCCCACGCCATTGGCCGGGCGCTCCCATCCACCATGTGGGTGCTCCTCCCTTCTATCGCAATCGGCCGGCACCGTTGGTGCAGGTGGTGGTGCTCCGGTGGCCTCTAGTGCTGCGCTCCCGTGCTTCTTGCCCTTGTCTTGCGCCGTCCGTGCATCCCTCAAGCCGTCGGCTGAAGCCGCCACTGTTCACGGCTTCAAGATTCACGTTCCCGGCTTCCCACACCCACCAATTCAACTTTATATATATATATTTAATTGTAGTGTCCTTATTTTTTCAGATGTCGGCTCCACGAAAGTCTATGTCGCGTAAGTCAAGTAGCAAACGCCCTCGGCCGAATGGGATCGCCGTTCCCGATCGATTTATCAGTCCCGAGGCCAAGACTCTCTTTACCACCCACATGTCACATCGCCAACTCTCCATTGAATGGGAAGTTTGCTTTGACTCTGTTGATCCTTCCATCTTCTCTGTTTTCACTGACCGTGGTTGGGCACCGATCCTCACAGATTTAGTTGTTTCGTTGCTTATTCTCATTTAGGAGTCTTACTCAAATATTCATGCGATTTCTCACGATTCCTTCTCCACCTTCGTGTAGGGGGCACCCTTTCACATCACTGCCGGTGTTCTTACACGCGTTCTTGGCATTCCTCGGGTATAAAACTCAACCTACCCTTATTCTTCGTTCTCCCGGCCTCGTTACAATGAGGTTGCCACTTTTCTCCATGGTGCCCCTCTAGAGTGGAATGGCAGAGCTTTCCAGACCTCCTACCTCTCCCCTTGGCGTCTGGTCGTGAGCCGTATCATGCTCACGAACCTGTTTCCTATGTCCCACTTCTCGTCCATTCCCGAGGAGAAAGCATTATTTCTGTATGCTCTCTTGAGTGGTCAGCTGATTGATTTACCATCTCACTTCATCAATCACATTCTTTCCCACTTCAACGGCTGTAAAGGGGACAACCTTCCACACGGGTGCCTTATTCAGCGGTTGCTTGCTGGGTTCGGTCACCCCTTCACTGATTATTCTCGTCTCCAGCTCGGCCATCCCATCACTTCCACCACCTTTGCTGAGAGTCGGTCCTATGCACGTCGCTTTGTTGCCGACCCCCGGGAGCTGTTTGATGAACCTCTCCCTAGCGTGCCTCCTCCTCAGCCGGACAGCGGCCCCTCTGGCTCTACTTCCTCATTCCCTGACCCATTGGGTCCGGGATCGTCTGCTCCGCATCGGCACTCCACCTCTTCGTCCGTCACTCTGATGGGTCAGATGTCCCATCTTGTTGACCATTTTGAGAGTCTGTATTCCTCCCAGGAGCGAATTCTTACTTCCCAATCTCAGCTTCAGTCCCACGTACTTGCTGGTTTTGAGTGGTTGGATGCTCGTGTGGCTACCTAGGAGGCTGAGCTTCGACGCTGGCGGCGACATTATGGCACTCCACCCCCCGACGATTCTTCCGCTTCTGAGTGATCCCCTCTCTTTGGCTCTTCGTGACAAAAAGGGGGAGATCTAGCTTTATTTTTTGGTCCCTTTTGATAGAGGGAGCTTAGGAACGATGTAATTCTTTATGTTAGGGGGAGCCTTGTCATTTATGTTACACGCTCTTTATCTTGGTTCATGTTGCTAGGGGAGATTAGGGGAGACATTTTATGTTACTTGTTATTTTCGTTATATGTTATTACTGTTTACAGTTCAGTACTGCTTGTATCTCATGCTTATTTACAGTACATGCTGTTATTCTCCCTTATTATCTTTTGTCTTGGTGGTACTAACCTTACTTGACCAGGAACATTCTGTTTCACAGTCAACGCCGTTATCATCACATCGCCACAGCAATTCTAGTGTAGCTTTTTACATTTTTTTTGTATCTCTTATTTCTCACTAGACAGATTTTTATGTACGCGGGTTCTATCTCGGTGGTGTCTGAACCCGTTCTTCACTTGTATTTATTTACTTTCTGAGTTTTGTCACGGAATTGTCAAAGGGGGAGATTGTTAGAGATATTTGTCTAATTAGCATATTCCGTGACCATATGTATTATTGCATCGATGTCGGGTTGTGGGTTGTCGAGTTTCAGTCCGTTCTATCCATTTCGCCCTCCAGTCGCTCGAACCCGTCCAAAGCCTTCGCGCCCTCCGTGCACTCGCTACCCGCTCGACCCTAAAAAACAAAATGGTCTCCGCTCGTTGTGTGCTCGCTAGCCGCTCGACCCTAAAAAACAGGATGGTCTCCGCTTGCCGCGCGCTCGATACCCGCTCGAGCCCAAAAATCAGAACGGGTCCCGCTCGTTGCACGCTCGATACATGCTCGAGCTCACGTAGGGTTTCTCTGGAAACCCTCCGTGCGCCCACCTCGGGCTCGATTTGCGCTCGAGCGCCGGTGCAACGGGCAAGTTTTTAAATGACATTTTTCAGCCCTCTATAAATACCTGGCTTATATTTTGGGAACCCTAAGAAGTCAGAAAGCACTCTGGAGAGTTGATTTTCATGCCCCATTTTTGAGAAGAAAGTTACTTATGCTCCATTGAGATTGCTCCTCTTGAGAAAACCTAAAGTTGCAAGATTGATCTTCATGTTCAATTAAGTTTTCTCATCACCTTACTTTAACCATTGAAACACTGTCTTCTACCTTCATTGGAGATATTAGTTCGTGAAGAAGGAGATCCAATCGTGTTCGGCTATTCAAGTGGCACAAGAGAAAAGATTGACGTGAAGACCGGAAGGTGTCCGGTTCCGTTGCCGTGGGCAAATCTTAGGAGTTCTTTGGTAGGGATCACGTGACGGGAGTAAGTCGGCTAGGTTAGCGCGTCATTACCACCCAGTCTATAAGTTGATTTTCATAGTGCATTGCTTCCCTGGCCGTTAAAGCTCTGAGGGTTTTTCTCGATTACCGTGGGTATTAAGTTTTTCCTTCGTCACCAAAAATCGTATCTTTTTACTATTGATTAGTATCATTGCATCTAGATCTAAATATTCTTTACGTGTATTGAATATTTATTGTTTACTGCTTCCGCTACATTGATCGGGGTCGAAACTTGATTATTCACATTAGCACAAAAAGTGCTTTTTCAGTAGTGATTCACATTTTGAGATCAATTTAACATAATACATGGTGAAAATGGGAATCCTATTTTGGGCGTGGAGTTAGGGTTTGGCGATACCAAATCGGACGATTCGGAAAACGATTTAGACAAATAACTATATATTCATTGATCATTAATCCTAGGTTTCATGATTTTCATATTTAGGGTGGGTATCGACACAAAAATATCCGATAAAAATCAAGCAAACATTGAACGAGAATGAGAAGTGAGTATGAGAATACTTATCTCGACGCGTACTACAACTTTCCCAACTAGCTCGAGCTCAGAATCAGACCCGAGAAGCTTCGTTTGGCAGCATCTCCTTCACGCGGTACCTCCTCTCGCTGGCTCCCACAGCTACTGCCGCTGCTCCACCGACCGCACCAGCCGGCCACGGCCAAACGCAGCCATCGCCGGCCACCACCAGCCTTGCGCCACTGATGTCGTTCTCCTCCTCCTCTCTCTTTCTCTTTCTCTCCTCAAAACCCTCGCTGCTCTC
>JAODPA010002863.1:0-14100 GCA_025585075.1 Nepenthes mirabilis | reverse complement strand
GCTGTGTATATATATATATATATATATATATGAGCCGGTAGTATATGTTTATGTTGTGTGCATGGGTAAGTTTGACAAGTTGGTTAAGTGATTAATTCTATATCTCATTGATGAATTCCGATAAATTATTCTTTACGTTAACTTTGTTGGCGTACGTATATTTTATTGACACTTTATGACTAAATTGAGGAGAATGTATGAAAATATTAAAGTATCGAGTCGAATGGGAGGCTATAAAACCTTAGTATTGTCTATATTTTTTTGATACTGAATCCACATTCCAGAGGTTGAGGTCATTGATATTGATGAGGAATGCTTATAACCTAGTGACTATCATAGAGGAAGATATCAGGGATATCATTGTTGAGGAACATTAGAGATGGTATGAGTATACTACGGTTACAACCTCTGGGTGGACTGTAGGGGTAGTGGGGATACCATAGATACTGAATAACCTTGTGGTACTCACCGAACCATTGGGGGTATAAATACGTGACCTTTGGTTCATTATGGTAGAATAAAATCCAGGGAGATTCTGGTTATCTCGTACAATTATGACCACATATTAGACTAATAATCAGATTCTTATTATCTCTTATAATTACTCGAGGTCGTTGCTATTAAGAATGGATGCTTATAATCTAGTGACCATAATAGATGATGATATCAGGGTTATCATTGACGATGAGTATCAGAGATGGTATAAGTATGTTACGGGTACAGCCTCTGGGAGGACTATAGAGGTAGTGAAAATACTATAGATATCGGGTAACCTCATGGTACTTACCCAACCATTGGGGGTATAAATACGCGACCTTTGATTTACTATGGTAAAATAAAGTCAATGGAAATTCTTATTATTTTATACAGTTGTGATCTCATACTAAGCTGATGATCGGATTCGATGGAATTCATGTTATATTCTTGATACTCGGTTATTCATATGGCTTTGGGGTTGTGGACCCGGACTTGTTATTGAGTATCGGATAGGGATAGGTACATCGCCTACTATGATTAATTTTTTACATTTATTTTTATTATCTAGGATGCTTACTCATGCTCCTCTGTTGTTGATTATTTTTACTTGTTGGACATTCGGCTTACACTTGTATTTTATTGGCTTCAGAGTAGATATATAAATATCAGGATAAAAGAGATGCGTGTTATCGTGTAGACAAGAGATGGAGGTGATCTCGAAGATTGAGGCTTCTATGATAAAAATTTGAGATTTTTGTTGGTTAATTGACTTTTGGACATTTATCAGATTTTTATTTATGAGAAATTGACATTATGGACGTCGTTTTTTTTTCATGTAATTTATTATCGATATTATAGATGTTCATTTAATGAAGCAACTATGATGATCATTTATGGTATCATAAATTTAGTGATTCGATAATTTTAAATTTATCTATACTGATTGATGTTATAATTTTATGATGTGTAATTGAGGATTCTAGTTGATTCAAGATTTTTACTTGGATGGTCCGGATCAGGTTCAAAAACTTGAGCTCGGGTCATTACAGATCGCCTCGCTACGAGGATGTGCTTCGGGAAGCTGAGTGATGACAGAGGTGGAGAGCCAAGTGAGCACTACTACTGCCAAGGATTTGGAGTCCCGGGTGGGTGCCGTTGGCATTGACTATGAGTTGTACGAGTCTCAGGTGAGATTTAAGAGCTCACAAAGGAAAACTCTTGAGCTCGGGATCGGATCACCTCATTACGAGGAAGTGCTTCGGGAGTCCTAGTGGTGAGAGAGATGGAGAGCCGAGTGAGCGTTGCCACTGCCAAGGCTCTGGAATCATGAGCGGGTGTCGTTGGCATCAACTATGAGCTGTCCGAGTCTCAGGTGAGATCTAAATACTCACAAAGGAAAAATCTCAAGCTCAGGATCGGATTGCCTCACTATGAGGACTTGCTTTGAGAGGCCAAGTGGTGAGAGAGATGGAGAGTTGAGTGAGCACTGCTATTGCCAAGGCTCTGGAGTCATGAGTGGATGCCGTTGGTATCAACTGTGAGCTATCTGAGTCTCTGGCGAGATCGAAGAGCTCACACAAAAAAAAAAATCCCATGCTTGGGATCAAACCACCTCACAACAACGACGTGCTTGGGGGGTCGAGAGGCAACTTGCTGACTTCTTGAGCAACTATGCTTGAAGAGGCAGAGGTTGAGAATTCAGCTTTGCCTAGAGGAAGTTTTCCGATCCGCACTTTCCTATTGGTGCCTCTTATTCGAGGAGTGCTTGAGCTTGGTACTGATCTGACATGGTCGATCTCCTGAAGATAGAATGGAAGTCTTCAACACATTTGCCGGGAGGCTTTTTGCCTCAAGATAGTTGATCATTCGAGCAGTAGGAGCAGGCTGCATTTTGCATTTCTTTGAAGGATCCTTGTCATGCACTGCTGCTGGCAGGTCCACTAAAGAGACTGGGGACAAGGAGCCCCTAGCGGACTCTAATGCTGGGACAAAGGACCTGTCGGCTGGAAAGCCGAGCAAACAGATCATTGTCATGATTGTGACCGAGCTAGGGATACTGATCTTGATGGCTCCTTCGTCAAGGATGTCGTTTTTCTTATTGGCTAAGTGCCAAAACTGCCAGGAATGACTTAGGCGTGCGTGCTAGATTGCGCTTACTCCTGCCAGGAGAAGGTCGTGGCACAAATGTACCCCGTTTGTCAACTAAGAATAGGAGCCATTGCTGCCAAGCTTGTCCGGATGCATTTGGCTGGTTGCGCTCATTTCTGCCGGGAGGAGGTCACAGCACTGAGAAAATGTGGTTGTCGACTAAGCCTTGCGGCTATCATTTTCGGGCTTTAGCGTTGCCTAGGCCGTCCCCTGCATGTACCCGTCAATGCTTGATCCCGTTAGAGGATATCGTAACTTTTATACGTCTAGTTCTAGTCTGCCAACCATTGTAGATTGATAGTACTTGTCCCTTTAGAAGAGACTTGTCGCACGCATGCTTGATGAAACCCCCTAAGGTTTGAAATTCTACTGTGCATGGGCCGCTCAGTGACAAGACCGAGGTTCAAACCAGACTGCGTATGGCCGCTCAGTACTGGACCAAGGTTCAAATTCAACCGCATATGGACCGCTCAGTATTGGACTAAGGTTCAAATTTGACTGTCTTTGAGCCACTTGATTGCTGGAATCGAGGTTCAAATTCAACCATCTTTGGACCGTTTGATTCGAGACTGAGGTTTGGCAACAAATGAATGAGAATTTACCCGACTTAGGGGCAATCTTGGTCATTTGATTTTATACAATATTATGCAAGCACTCAAACAATAATCAAATAGTTATTTTGTTAAAATATGATTCAAGCACTCTACATGATGTATGCAAAATTTACCTAGATTCGGTGTGGAATCATTGTCAGTACTTGTAGTGAATGGCGTGCTATGCCCTTGGGACCGGGAAGCCATTTTGGGTGCATGGCTTGCGCCACTACCACGGAGGGTTGTCAAGGTGCTTTTGTTGGCGTTCTGGGATCAAGTTGAACTTCCTTCGGTAAGTGTGCCCTGTCACTCGGATCCTCTCGAATACCAAGGTTATCAGGTGGATAAGATTTTTCTTTGTGAGTCGTCTCTTCCTCCCGCTTCCCCTTTTGGGAGTGCTGAGACTCATGCATTGGAGAAAGGAGCCCCCAACCACTGCCCATCCAGGAGGGCGCATGGAGCTTTAAGCAGTTCAACTATGATGTCCTGTTAGATGTCAGATGCATGCTTGCCAAAGGTAGGCCAAAGATTGCCATGGCTACCTGTAGGGTCATCACCATAGAAGGTGATGTCTCTGACCGATATGTTGACTGGGGCATGAGTATTGATAACTCTTGTTTGTTAATGTGTGACCTACTAGTACCAGAAGGGAGAATACCTTGGTCGACAAACGGGCAACGTCTTCTAGAGTGGGAGGCCACATGTAAGGGGAAAGAGCTTTCTGCACCTAAGGGCATCCTAGCTTTCTGCCTGTCTCTAGTGACTCGGTCGGCTATCTGGATATGGTTGGGCCTTTTCACTCGAGGTCACCTTGGCATCGAGGTCATCAAGCCTCTATATCCTCTGAGGATATTGACTCTCTTCGATCGTCTAGAAGCTGAAGGGTGGAACCCCCAGCATTGCACCTTTGGATGGGTGGATAGGTTCAGGGCATCAAGCCAGGCTGCAAATGCCTGCACGCTAGGAGTTGGTCATCTATCCGCATAGCTACCCAAGGAAGGGTAGTCGCCATGGGGGAGATGTCTCCGGTTGGTGCGTTGGCCAGCGCTCAGGATGCTTACCGTGTATGTTCTTGTAGTTGATGTGGTAGACTTTTTAGTCGTTCTTATAGATAGTGCTAATGATAAGTCCCTAGATTTGGGTTGTTGTCTGGATTAAGGAACCTCCTAGTCTTTCTAGGTTAGATCGAGTTTAGATCAGTCCGGTATCCATCTCAGATAACTTAGGTCCTGTGTAACACAACTAAAAAATAAGATGTTAGAGGATTGACGGGACATACTCTCTAATTTGTCCTCTGATATTCAATTCAGAAATCTTTCTCAATAGATGAAAAGATATGAGGATGTGAGAAATATGCATTGATGCATGTTTTCTGGGATTGAGTGTAGGTGCTCCCGATTAAGGGGCTGCTTCAAAGTGCATCGAATTGAAGGGCGACTTAGAAGTGCGTCAAATTAAGGGGCAGCTTAGAGGTGCTCCTAACTGAGGGATAATTTTGAGGTGCACCCAGTTAAGGAGCAGATTTGAGAGGCACCCAACTGAGAGGCGATTTAGAGGTGTGCCCGGTTGAGGGGTGATTTTGAGGTGTGCTGGATTGAAGGGCGGTTAGGAGGTGCGTTTGACTGAAGGATAGCTTGGAGGTATGTCTGTCTTAGAGGTAGTTTAAATGTATGGAGGATTGAGCCCCGGGGTGCGCTCAACCAGGGGTCGGCATATGAGGTGGAAGGCAAGGCTCCTAGACTGGCCACGGGCCTCCTTGACGTAGAGCAGGCCTCCTGAGGTGCGCCAAACCTGTCGGCGGCTTATGGAGATGTACTGGTAATGGAGTGGCTAGCTGGCGACAATTGTGGATTTTGCCGCGCCTCCAAAGCCTCGTAGATGATGAACAGGCTTGCACTCGTAAGAGAGTAGCTGGTGGTGGTTGCATATTTTGCTGAGCCCTCTACAGCCTGCCGGAGTCTGCTATGGCAACGACCTTTATAATGTGATCCGTAGAATAACTCCTACCTACTTGGAAAATGTGGAACCTTAAGTAGGATACCTTGAAAAAATTTGTCGGGCTAGATTGTTGGGCTACTTTGTAGGCCTTGAGAGGAGCTTCTAACGAGCCGTCCATCTACTGCAATTTAGATTCTGGGTTGGCCCACAGTACTGGACCCATTAATAAACATTCAATTTCTAGTGTACTTCCATTTTCGTACATTTTTCTTTATTGTCTTCTTAATTTCCAATAGTTTAAGTAAAATTTCACTCTCATAATGACATATACTTTGAACTAAACATTTAATGCATTTAATTTCATAAAGGAAACTTAAATAATAATGTCATTTCATTATTAAATTAAGAAACAAGAATAACAGCTGAAATTGGGATATGCTTTATAAGAAGAGACATAACTAGTAAATTCAAAGACCTTTGAACATTATATCTTTAATTTATGATAAGAACAATACTTAAATCCAATTTAGATGAAGAGGATTTGAATATTTCTATAGAAGAACCAAATCGTGGCATGAAGAAGAAGGATGGCTGACTTATAATTTCATGTTCCTTAATCTATTCTAAAAATCCAATTGTTTTAGATTTTGAGTGTTGGAAGTCTTTTGATATGTTTTTTTCTTTTCTTCTCTGAATTTCTCTTCTTCTCTAGAGTTCCTTTCTATTTATTTTTGGTTGCAAAGTAACTATAATGTACTAATGCAAAGAACAAGTTACTTATTTATAGAATGTGTAAATTCACAACTTAAATTTCTTCCAACCAAATATGTCCTGACCAGAGGAGATAACTAATTTTCTGCCTTAGTTTAGAACTCCAACACCCATATTCTTAACATCTTAAAATTCGTACAAAAAACAGACCCGCTCTCATAATAATCATTTGACATTCGAGTAACTATTTGAACTTGAGCTCGAATGCTGCAACAGCTACTTGAACAATTGTTCACCAAAATGATTTCTAAACTTTGTAAGGCCCAAATATTATTATCTTAAGCATGAATATCATGAAAAATATAATATCTAATCAATAGCTTTAAATTTTGAACTTAAAAATGTATAGGAAATTATATAGGAAGTTAGTACCAAATCATTTGAATCTCGTATTTTGGTATGTGGTGTGTAGTGTCCAAGTTAAAAAGTCTAAGAGTTTACTTCAAAATCTTTTTGACTAAAATCTAAATCCAATTGTAGGCATGGACATCATTTTAAGCTCATTTGATTTCATCACCGTTGTACATGTAATCCCCTTACCAATAAATCACCCCAAAATATACTTGAGGACCCCAGGCGGTTGGTATAGTTGTTTTTTTGATCTCTAAGACCCAGTTGTGAGAAATTGGATGCATTTTCCTAGGCCTTTTCCACTTATTTAATCTATGTAATTGACTGGCTACTAAGAACTTCATTTTGCAACGAAATATTGGGTTGTCGGTCATTCTCTTATGAGTGTTAGACTCATTTGATATAAAAATCCAGTGGCATGTATGACGACACACGTGCATTGACTTGATTAGGAGAAAATTATTAAGCAGTATATGACAGGCGTTTGATCCATACATGTATGTCAATTATCCATATTAAAGGCACCTAAGGAGCGCCTAAGAGGCGCACATATATACATTGTCCAACTTAAGAGCACTTGAGAGCGCTTGAGGGGAGCATGAGTAAAATTTGTCCAACTTTTTTAGCACCTAATACATGCTCGATGGGTGCTCATGTGCCGATTTCATACTAAGCTTGTGCCTAGTGGGCATTCGAGTGCCATTTCTGATATAAAATATCTTGACACAACTTTTAGGGTGGCACTTTGTGACTTTTGAGACATTAAACACTAGCACAATAAGAAAAACAAGAGGAAGAGAGAGAAAAGAAAAAAGAGAAAGATTTGTTTATCCGTTTTGAATCATATTCAATTCTCTACTAATATGGAGTACGTTGCACTAAAAGTTATGAAAAATATTTTACTGATTATATTTCTTCTTTTTTTGTCTTATACTCTTTATTACTTATATTCATTTATTACAAGTATTGTATCCTTATATTTGTTACAATTTTATAATCGAAAGTCAATACTTAGTAGATATGTTTTAGACTTATAGTCCTATAATTTTCCTCTCATTTAAGAAGAAAATTTTTCACATAAAATTTTATGTATCTCATCATGTGTGATTATCATTGTCATATTGTGTATTATTAATTTATTTTTTACGGTTCAAAAAAGGGGTTTAGATCCCAACTAGTGATATCGGAGACAATTTATTATTGTCATGTATTGAAATTTGTTTAAACAAATAGATGTTGAAAACAAAATGATCTGGTTGAATGGGTCAAACTATGATACTTGGATGAACAAGATGAAGGATTTGTTATTTGTTAAAATAATATATCTTTCGATGTTTGATACTCAAAAGCTTGAGTCAAAATTCGATGAGAAATGGGTTTTTGAATATGAATAAATTCTACCTACATTTCGTAATTTGTTGATGATAATATATATAATTACATTCGAAATGAAGCATATGCAAAAATATTGTGGGAAAAACTTAAAACACTTAATACCTCAAAAACTGATAGTAACAAATTGTATCACTTGATAAAATCAATATAAGTGAGATACAATGAGGGTACCTCTATAACCAACTACTTGAATGAGTTTCAATGATGTGTTAATTAATTAAATAGTATGGCTATCAAATTACTATTAGGCTTGCGGTTGTAAACTACCTTACTAGATTAATGGGAAGTAATATAGATCACCATCACCAATACTACCCCAAACGGTGTAGTGACCGTAGAAATAGTAAAAGGAACCCTACTAAATGAGAATATGAGATGGCAGTTATAAGACTCTTCTTCCTTACACTCTGAAATACTAGTCTCAGAGTCACAGGAAAGAAATAAAAGGCGATGCCTAAAATCTGATAAGAAAATCTAAAACAAGTCACAATCAAGGTATCAAAATATTGAATGCAATCACTATGAAAAAAGGGACACATCAAGAGTCGGTTCATACCAACATATGCAGCCTTCTCAAAGTTAAAATATTAGGATGAGCACTTTACTTTATCATGTTCATTGATGATTGTTTGAAAAAATTATGGGTTTATCTCTTGATGTCGAAGGATCAAGCCTTAACATCATTGAACAATTTTATGTCCTATTTGAGAGTCAAACGAGAAAAAAGTTAAACTATATTCGAAGTGATATTGGAAGAAAATATATTGGAGCATTCGATGTATATTATCAGGCCCACAGAATTTAATACCAAAGGACTCCACCATAGATACCACAACTGAATGATGTAACCAAAATGATAAACAAAACATCGACAGAGAGAATTCGCTACAAGCTTTTAAATGTGAAGCTCCCTGGTTCATTTTAGGAAGAAGTATTAAATACTGTGGCCCACGTAATCAATGTCTCACTAAGAAGCCTACTAAATGGTGAAATACCAAAAAAGGTGTGGTCCAAAAAGGAGGTATCTTATGACCGATTGTGTGTATTTTGGTACAAATCTTTTATCCATATCTCAAAGGACAAGAGGTCCAAATTTAAGTCGAAGACGAGACAATGTATCTTTCTTACTTATAGGAAAAATGAATTGGGCTATTAGTTTTATAATCTGATAGAGAATAAGCTTGTGAGGTCGAATAATGCAATATTCGTTAAAGATGAGATTATTGAAGATATCAGCAAAGTTGATAAAGTCATTTTTAGAAATGATAACAGCCGACAATGTAATATGAATCCTGAATCCTTAACACCGATGTCGATTCATGAAGAAGATGGTGATTGAGGTGATACTGAAGGGGATGAAGACCATGGTTTCCTACACATGATAGAGTAGACGATTCAAATATGGACGATACTACTCATCATGATGACTATGAACCAATCGAGATTATACTACTCTGACGATCTTTGAGAAATCGAAGGCTCTCCTTTCGTTTATCGACTGATGAGTATGTGTTTCTTATCGATGGTTAATAACCTAAAAGATTTGATGAATCAATAGAAGATTAGTATAAGTCGAAGTGGGTGGAGGCTATGCAAGATGGGATGAAGTTGTTGTAAGAAAACCACACTTTCGAATTGGCTAAATTGTCTAGAGGCAAACGAACTTTGAAGAACAAGTGGATTTTTCATTTAAAGTTCAATAAGAACAACCCACAACTAAGGTACAAAGTATGATTGTGAAAGAGTTCAATTTGTGAAAGACATTGACTTTGAGAAAACCTTTGCTCCAATTATAGTGATATCTTCCATTAGGGTGGTTCTTAGATTAGTCACAGTGTTTGATCTAGAAATTGAACAGCTTTTCTCCATGGTGATCTCAAGGATGAAATCTATATGGAGCAATCAGAGAGATTTCAAGTTAAGGGAAGGAGCACCTTATATTTTGTCTAAAGAAAAGCCTCCACAGGTTAAAATAAGTTCCGAGACAATAGTATAAGAAGTTCAAATTTGATATGATGAGTCAAGGTTGCCAAAAGATTATTTCAGAAAATTGTATATTTGTGCAAAGATTTTTAAAAATTGATTTTATTATTCTCCTACTCTATGTGGATGACATACTTATTGTTAGATGAAATGCCTCCCAGATCACTGAATCAAAGTAGTGCTTGGGAAATCCTCCATCACGAAGAATTTGGGGCCAATGAAATAAATACTTGATATAAGAATATTTCACAATTAAAAAGTGAAAAAAATGTAGATATCTCAATAGAGCTCCATTAAAAAGTGCTTCAACTATTTAATATGAAAAAGTCCAAGTCGATAAGTACTTTGTTGGTCAATCACTTCAAGTTAAGTAACTGACAATATCCTTTTACAGATGATAAAAAGAAAAGTATGAAAAGCATCCCTTACGCTTCGACCATAGGCAAGTTGATATATACAATGGTGTATACAAAACCAAATATTACTCATGTAATTAGAACAGTTAGTTGACTTCTTGCCAACCCTCGGAATGAGTATTGATCTGTGGTGAAATAGATATTAAAGTGTCTCTGATGAACTTTCAATATGTTTTATATTTTAAAAATAATAAACCATTTCTAGTTGGGTATGTTGATGTAAATATGGCATACGATATTAACTCTTAAAAGTCTACCTAAATATATTTGGTTATATTCGTGGGAGGAACTATTTCATGGCAATTTTGATTGCAAAAAATGTATTACTCCACTGCCATCGAAATAAAATTTATTATGATGGAAGAAGCAAGTAAGGAGATGATGTGGATAAGAAAGTTCATCCGAAAGTTTGCCTTTAAGTAAATGCGATATGTACTCCTTTGTGATAATCAAAGTGTTATTCATCTTTATGAAAATTCATCATTTCATTTACAATTGAAGCATATTAATATAAGATATCATTTAATAAGAAATGCCATTGATTCGGAGTTGCTAATACTTGATAATGTCAAGATTAAGGAAAATGATATAATGTGATGACTAAAGTGATGCAAAAAGAAAAGTCAAAATTTGCTGAATTGTAGTCAGGATAGTGATGGCCCCCACAAGGTCATGGTAAAAAAATTTGTTGGATTTTAGGTTACTTCTTTGTGAGTATCAAACCAATTTGATATAAAATCTGGTGACATGCACGACGACATACCTGCCTTGGTCTGATCAAAAGAAAATTTTTAAATGACACATGACAAGCACCTGATCTATACAAGTACACTTATTCTCCAGATTATGGGTGCAAGAGGATACACGAGCAAAATTTGTCCAAATTGATCAGTGCTTGAGGAGTACTCGTGCGTCGATTTCACAATGGGCTTGTGCCCAATAAGCACCTAATGGGTGCATGAGTATCCCATCTTGTATAAAATTCTTGACGCAACTTTTAATGTTACACTTTATAGTTTTTAAGACATTGAGTGCCGGCATAATATGAAATGAAAGAAATAGAGAAAAGACAAGGAAGAGGAAGATTTGTTCATCTAGCTGAATTTCAAATCGTGTTCTATTTTTTATTAACTTTAAGTACATTATTCTCAAAATTGTGAAGAATATTTTACTGGTCATTTTTTTGTTTTATATTATTTATTGATCGAGTTCATTTATTATAAAGTATTGTATCCTTATATTTATTGAGGTTTTGTAATCGAAAGTCACTGCTTAATGAATATTTTCAGACATATAATTCTGTGATTTTTCCTTTATTTGATAATAAGGATTTTCACATAAAATCTTGTGTGCCTCATCATTTATAATTACCATTATCTCGTTATGCATTATTAATTTATTTTCTTAGAGTTTAAACAAGAAATTCGGATCCCAACACAAATAACAAATTTTTCTATAATCATCTTTCCTGGCATTATTATTTTCTCTCTACTGTTACCCGGCACAATTCGAATCTAAAAATCTCAAAACAAGTCAAATGTGCTACCCAAAATTTGTTGAAATGAAATATCTTTTTTATATATACAATATAATTAATAGTAATAAAAGTGAAAAAAATAAAGTTGTGTATAATTAGAAAAAAACAAGTAAAAAATAAAAATATATATTTTTAAAATTTTCCAATCTTATACTTGTTATCAGTGAATCCGAACCAGACGCGTGGGAGATAATTTAGTTTGACAGTGAACGCAACTTAGTCCATAGAATTTACTGCAATGAGATGTGTCGCACATCCAACTCCATTAATATTCAAAATACCGCCATCTTGGGATATGGGTCATTTCCATATGGAAAGTATTGTTATGTTCACCACGTGCCTTGAGTGGAATTCCGTAGTGAAAATGACTGAATTAGAATTCCGGTATAAAAATAACCGGTTAGAATTTTGGAGTGAAAATGTCCAAAGTAAAATTCTAAAGTGGAAATCCAAGAGTGGTACACAATGGCCGAGTGATTTTGGTAGCAAAGATGGACCAGTAGACAAATCTAACACGCGCCAAAAAATACCTGCAAAGTCAGTACATGTAGAAAAGCTGATAATTGACCTTTCAGAGTTGACTGCCAATTTTATAAAGCAGGTCAACTACAAAATTTAGGGTAGGAAGGCAACTTTGCAGAGTAAGTGGTAGGTTTTTCAGTGCACATGATCATTTTACAGAGTAGGTGCTGCCGGGTATATATATATATGTACATTACTGTTTTTTTTTTTAAGTGTGAAGAAACATAGAAAAACAAATGAGTAGTGCTTTACTTTTGTTCTCTGTTTTTCAGGAGCTTATATAGCCAGAATTTTTATAACCAAAATTTATATAGTAAAATCTTTGTGGACTAAATATCCTATAATTTTTTCTTTTTATTCAAAAGAGAAATTTCACGTAAAAACTGTGTATTCTCAATTCTCTCCTATCTCCTTATTATGTGCGTGTATATCCGTCATCTTTATTATCTCAGTTTACTGACCGACCGACATTCTTTCCTTACACACCATTGATAATCTTCCACTCATTCGGTTTCATATGAGAACACATTCTTCTTGATCTCCTGTAAGAAAAAATAAAAATTGCTTGATGACAAAAGACAACTGCAACAATGTAAAACTTCCCCCGCCATATGAGTAGCCCTACTTTTTCTGCATTGGTTAACGTGATGATTGGGCAGGGAGGGAGGAGAACGATCAATGAGGCATGTACAAGGGCTTGAATTCTGTATCTGCTTCATTTTTAGGTTGCTAAGAGCGAGTAAGCGAGTAAAACAAGCAGCTGAATTAACGCATATAGTTCGTTCTAGCATATGAAATACTCTATGTGCACTATATATTTGCAGTTCTCTACTCTTTCTGCAAATTAAATGTAAAAGCTGGACTCTCTATATATAATCAATTATAATCATGGATTGCGGCCGAGTCGAAGCTCCAAATCCAGTGCATCGTCATTGCTATCTTTCTTATTGCCATCGTGGTCATTATCAACCCTGGATGAACTGACTCGCGAACTCAGATGGGCACCCAAATCACTGCCATTTAAGTACCCATTTGGATGATGATATACGGTATGATGGTTACTTTGGGGGTAGGGTGACGGGTGTGTGAAGTGGTAATTATAAGAAGTAGAATGGATGGAGAGATGATCGAGTTTGTGTGAAAAATTAGATGGCTGTTTGGATTCTGACTTATTGGGTAGTTTGTCTTTCCTGTGAATGTTCATGTGGCCACCCAAGGCCTGAGCATTAGTGAATCCTCTCTTGCAAAAGTTGCACTCAAAGCTTCTTCCGATGCACTCCTTGTCCTCATTAATATCTTCCCTTGAGTTTTCTGTAATTTCATTTGCTTGATTTTCCTTTACCTTCCCCTTTTCCATTTGTTTCCTTCCAAATTCAACGTTCTGCCGTTGGAAATCAAATGAAGAAAAATGAAAGAGAGAGGGAGGCACTGGGAGAGTGAGGGAGGAAGTGTTTATATATAGATAGATAGATGGGGAGAGAGAGAGAGAGAGAGAGAGAGAGGAAGAAGGTGAAAGGTTCAGGAGAAGAGATTTGGCATTTGTCCTAGGAACTTGTATTTTATAGCTCGATTTTAATGATGTTATTTTTTTTTTTTTCTAGATCAATGTATCTTATTAGTATTAAATGGTTCAAAGGGCTTGGTTTTCTTTTAATTAGATACATTGAGCAAATTAATTAACTATAGCATTGTTTTCTTTTAATAAGTACAATGTAATGAACCATGTTTCTCGCACGTAATTAATGGTTAATCCATCTTACAACAAATAGATTAAACTTAATACTTTGGTGGGACCAAAAAAATTTCAGCTGAATTTTTTTGTTGTTTTGCTAAGAAAATAATTAATTAGAGATGAATTAGAGAAGAAATTAAACTTCTTCTAAATTTCATTTTTGTTTTTGAAAATAAGTCTGATGGGTACACCAAAAATGGGCTGGCCCAAGGAAAGGTCAACAGAGGCCCACACAGG
>JAODPA010002852.1:0-14100 GCA_025585075.1 Nepenthes mirabilis | reverse complement strand
TAAATAATAATTTTAACTCTATTCCAATCATATTCTATTCCCTATGAATAACTGTTATATTCCAACATTATTTCATTCCCATAACCAAACATACCATAATATTAATAAATGCGTACGACAGTGTGGCGGTTGCTGCTCCCGCCCATGCAGGAGGACACCGAGTTCAGTTTTGGGCAGGCTGTTATGCAATGAAATAAGGAGATTTTTCAAAATGGGCTGCGCCGAACAAGGCCCGAAACCGGGCAAGTGAGGTAGACACAAAAATCAGCACAATCCGCACAAGCCCAGTTGCAGCTGAGAAGCGGGCACGAAGTGGGCCGTCCTTGCACGCACAGGCCCATAGGCCCAAAATTTTTTTATTTACTGTTGCTGTAGACGATAAAAAATGACATTATTTTTTAACGTCTTCAACCTCTAGCGGGTTTACAAAAGCCCGTTTAACCTAATTTTTTTACCCATTGAAAGCTATACCATTTTTATATCAAAATTTATGCAAAAATTATGAAATAGTTAGAAATCTAATTTTTTTTTTTCGATGACTTTTAACATTAGTTTTCTGTAAATATTTATAAAAATTCAAACTTTTAAAAAGTTTAAAAAATCCGATAAGTGGAAAAAAGTGGCAGAACAGTTCAAGGTCGGGATTTTCACCGCTTTGATACCGAATGTTAGACGAAAGGTCGGTCTTCCATGTTTAATAATCATCACACAAAAACCGAATGCAAAAATTAAAATTAAGGATTGTTATTAACCTCCTGTCGTTGACACCACTACAATTTGCTCGAATTACTGTAAATTATCCACTTATTTGAATCTTTTAAATATTAATATCCCTCAATGATGGTATATTAATAGCGTATTAGACTTAGAAATCAAACCAAATATCACCCTCATTTATAAATAATTTTCATCAAATTATCCAATAGGGTGGTTACCAATGGAGGAAGTTGGGTAAGGCAGTTAGTATAAAAAACGTAGACCATAACCATTGATTGTTATCTTCCTTTTTTTGTTTTTTTTTTTTTTTTGAAAACTGTATAACCAAGATCAAAGGCCCAAGCTGTCCCTTCTTCAAATAGGCCCCCAACATGCTCACACATATAAAATTAAGTAAACTTTTATAAAGAAATAGCTCACTTGTTTATCCAGAAAAGAAAAAAACATATATATTGCGTCACAAGTTCACAGTTGTTGTACGGATTAGAAAATCTTTGGATTCTTTGTCGTCCTGAGATGATCTCGAGTGTGTTCGGTCTCCATCTCTGTAAACTTAGAACCTACACAACACAACTAACAAATAAGAGGTCAGAGATCTGACGAAAATTCTCCCACTGAAAATACTCTGACACTCAAATTAGTAAACCTTCCACAATAAACAGAAAGAAGGGTTGGCGCGCGCCTAGAAAAGTGTAGGAGTATGCTGTGAACGTGTAGGGAGTGTGTGAATGCAAGAATGGGAGATCGGTGAGCCAATGGTGGAGGCCTGGCTCTAGAATACACCGCAACGGGTGGCTAAGTATAGTGACCTATGTAGGCTGGAGAAAAGCGGTGGCTGGCTATGCTTGTGAGAGCTTGCGCATGCAAGGGCATATGTCTCAGTGCCAGGCTTTTGTTTTCTCCGTAGTTGATCGAGTTAATCGAAGTAGGATGCGAGAATCCTTTCTTTGGCGAAACAGTCCTCTCCCCCCTCTGTGAGCGAGAGGGGAATTTATGGCTCCTCTGGTTGGATCCCTTGGCTCAAGAATCCTCCTTGCAAGGATTTGCTGGCCACTGACCATTAACGGTAATCGTCGGTGTGTCAGTTGTCGTCTTGTGGTGATAAGAAAACTATCAGGTATTGCAGGTACGCTTGGTTTGCTTCTTGCACTAGGATTTGCCGAAAAATTATAGGCAGCGGCGTGAGCCGTAGCTGGCAGCGCCAACTTTCTCACCATTGGCTTGCTTCCTCTGTTACCCATCAGTCGGATTAATGGGTTGCAGGCAATTCCCATTGGCTATGCGCCTGGACTACCGCGTGGACTGTTGCTCCGTGGATTGGGCTTGGAATCCTTTTGGGCCTTCATATCGGGCCTAACACTAGCCCCCCATGCTTGGGCTGACCTATGGTCGTGGCCTGGCATGTCCTTCTAGGTCCAGTCCAAAGTCACTCGATGTTCCTCGAGATGCGCCAGTGTTTATCATCTTCCGGTTTCGTTCCTTCCCTAGGCAGTGGTGTAGGTTTTTATGGTGCTACGATTATTCATCACCGGGGAAGGAAGGATTGCACGCCTGAGATTGCCTTGGACCAGGCGCCTTCCCTTTCTTGTGAAAGACGATCGTTGGGGCACGCGCCTAATTAGCCCATGGCAGGGCGCCATTTTGTCTATAAGTAGTGGGTATTTTCAGCCAACATGGCTCATCCCTTGGCTGGTTTTTTGTTGGAGCAATGCGAAGACCTTGGTGCGTCCTTCTTCTAGCGAGAGTTCGTGAAGGAGTCGGATAGACTAGCTAGAGATCTGGAGCTTTTGCTGAAGATTGGACTCATGCCCTTTCCTTGGGCTATCTCATGCTCATGAGGGTGGCTCGGCCACCGTGCTGTTGTCACATGCCTCTCCCTAGGCTGCGGTGGTTTCTCCCCAGGCTGTGGTGGTTCGTAGTGCGCGGAAGGATCTCGGTGGAGTTATCACAGGGCTGTCGCCTCTCCGTGTAGCACGTCGCACATGGTCTCTAGTTCACTGGAACCACGCACATGGTCTCCGAGTGTTGGTTCTGCCACTGTGATGGATATTGAGCTCGCCACGGCGGTCGACCAACACTTGGCTGCTTCAGGCTAGCGTGGATTTGTTTGTTGGGTGACCATTGGTGCGGCCATGGTAATCCCATGTAGATCACGTTCGCCAAGCTCCCGTGGTAGCCGCTTTGGGATGACGCCCCGTGCCGTATTTTCTTCTCCTTTCCTGTATCTTTTCTGTTGTAAATTTTGTACTTTGTAAAAAAGACTTTGGTTAATAAGAGAAGTAGCCCTTTTGTCTTTACTCTTCTACCTCATCGCATGCGTCTTCGCTCACTGACTGCTTCTTGGATCACACTTCGTGGGCAATCCGCTCCTTCTGTGGCACTGCGCCCCATTCCGTACGTTTGAGCGTGTTCGAGTACTCGTGGCCGGCTTCTGGCCATCCTTATCCTTTGAGTTTGGGAACAAACCATCGACAGGATGACGTGGAAGGAGGAGACTCCTGGCGGCCAAGCCTCGGGAAGCTCAAACGCTGCGAGTGGAGGTCACATCCACCAGGTTGCATGATGCATTAACTGTGCAGGAGATCACGGGGCATCGTGTCATAATAATCTGCTTTGAAAAGGCATGACTCTTCAGGGACATGCCACATGGAAGGGATGGATTGGCTTCTTTGTGAAACGCTTCCTTGGAGGCTTTCTGGCTATTTAAAATCTATGATTCCCTTCAAGAGCTCTGCCTTGCTTTGAGAGTGTGAGGAAAGCAACATTCTTGCCTCCCCTTCTTCCTTATGGAGCGCTCATTATCTTCGTCGGAATCTGTGTCCTGTTCTAGAGAGTCTGTGGAAGACGAGCATGCTTTGTCAATTCGCGATGATGCCGTGCCTGCTGCTGCGACCACAGGAGGTGGCGGTTCAGAGACCACTGTTGTCGGACCGATGGGGTTTTTGTGGGCCCCACTTGGCTTTGAGAGGGAGGGTGCGTCCGCATCCTCGCGGGGCTTAAGGCCCGAGAGGAGAGATCCATCATTCCAATAGGTAGCCCAGGCTATTCAGGGCTACAAGGCCCGGGTGCAGGCTTTGGTTAGGGAGGTCAAGCAGGAAAGAGCTCGAGTCGCGCCCTTTAAGAGAGCGTAGTCCGAATAGGAGGCACGAGTGTCCGGGCTTGCTGATGCCAATATGTGGGCGCAAGGTCGTATCCTGGCTATCCAGGAGGAGTTCAATCGGTTCCGGGTACACTCTGGAGAGGAGCTCGCGCGGCTGGAGGCCGAGTTGAGGTCGAGGCTCAGGCTAGAGGAAGTGGCCCCTGCACTGGAAAGGAGGTTCCAAGACGGCATTTGTCCCAACCGTAGGCTAGCCAGGCTGGAGGAGCTGGACTTCCGCGTTGGCATCCTAGACTCTAGAAACTCGGGCATCTGAACCCGCTCCCATCTGAGGGAATTCGCTACACCGGATTCTCTAAGACCGAGTGGGGATGATCAGTTGTAATCAGCGGCAGTCGATCACCTAGATCTATAAAAAAAGTTCATTAGTGAAATGCCTAATAAACTTCTTACTTGTGCTGTGCTGTTTGCACGTATTTGTTCGTTTCCCCTTCTCTTTTTTCTCTTCTTATTGGTGTCGTTCCCTTGCCACCATTTCTGATAGCCGGGATCCCCGCATTAAATGCGGGTGTGATAACCGAGATTTTGTCAGGCGGTTGAGGGGATCTGAATCGATGGCCTGTTGAGGGGCCATGATTGCTTAACGCTTGGGAAACCGTGGCGTTCTTATCGAATGGGCACGTGACCTGATTTTTGGGTAAGAGCATCGCTTGGGATTTCCCACGCGCTGGCGTCTTGCTACCTATATAAATGCCATCTCTACGAAGTCTTCCCCTTCTGTGCTTTTTCACACTTTGGGGTTGCAACTCTTTCCACAGTGAGTGAGATGGCTAAGAAGAAAGAATTCCCTTTATCTTCACAAGTTGCTACGTTAAGCGGCCACAGGGTAGACAATACGGGTTTTGCTCCGACTTTGAGTGCCATTGCTACCCTAATGGTTAATTACGTTATTCCTCAGGATATGTCATACCGCACTTCTGGCCTGGATAGTAGGGCTCACACCCCTCCAAAGAGATTCGTTACTGTTTAGGAGTTTCATCTGAAAGGTGGGCTCCGTTACCCTTTGCTGTGCAAGTTGACTGCCTTGGTTGAAGCTTTGGGCATTCTGGTGGCGAGACTCCAACCGAACGCTCTCTGCTACTTGGTTTCATTGTGTGTCTTCGCTTGTCTGCATTCTGTATCCTTTGGTGCGATAGCAGTGAAGGTAATCTTTCATTTCTCGTAGACCGATAGTTGGATCTCCATGTCCCCGAGAGCTGGTTTTTAATTCCGGGGGACCAACCCTGATTCATTGAAGAACTAGAATAATCATTTTTTCTTTCTGCAAAAGCCGTCAAATTCAAAGTTTTCTCGAGAGTGGGGTCCGATCTCACAGTTCTTCCGCAATGAGGTGTCTAACGAGGAGGTGAAGGAAATGGCAAAACTATTTGAAGCCATTGATCCCCAGATGAAGACGTTCTCCATCCAGGGGTACTACCTGACATCTGACACCCTTGCGGCTGCCAAGTGGGGTCCTATGTCTGGCTGGGCCATGGCTGGCTCCTTGAGGGAGAAGCCCGCCGATGTTGTGACCCGCGGACCTTTGGGAGAAGACGCTAAGGAGAGTTGCTCTCTGCTGAAGTCATCTTCAGATGAGGAGGAGGCCCCATTGAAAAGGCTGAGGAAGGCAGGAGGCACCTCCACCCGGAGATCGCAGAGGTTGGCTGCAGGGTTCATCGTACTATCCCGGAGACTAGTCCTGGAAGAAACGTCGGACGTCAAGCCACGAGATGGAGCCGCCGGGTCTGTACTGATTCTTACCGTGGTGTTGGCTGAGTACGGCGCCCCTGCGATTGAGTTTCATTCTGGAGGAGAGTCTCCCGTGGTCCCGCTCATTGATCTAGAGCCACCGGAGTTGACCGTTGAGGGCGCGCCTGCTACGGAGGTGACACGTCTTTTGATGAGGAGGTAGAGATCGAAATCGAGCGAGAGGCCAGCCCACCAAGGGTTGATGCGATTGTGGAGACTGTCGCCGTTGGGACGGCTTGGGAGGCGGAGCCCCCAAGCGTCCCTCTATTGTTCAATGCGCCAGTCCATCTCAGTTCTGAGGAGGCCGTGGTTGGACACGCGAAGCCCCCATGCTTACTGGCTCCATGAGGAGTCAGCTATCTGGATGCATCTCCCGTCCAAGTATAATTGTCTTGAGCTGGGCACTCACCTTCGATATGTAGTTTCAAGAATTTTTGACCTTCTCTTTCGTTCGTAGGTTCCTAGTGAGGTTGATCCTTTCGACGGGCTAATCGTAGATCTGCAGGAGACTGCTCAGCTTATGAGGACCAAGGTCGCTTCCCTCCAGTAGGAGAGTGAGCAGCCGCAAGAAGAGAACAGGAAAATGAGGGCTGAGTGTGGCCATCAGACGCAAGAGGTTGCGCTTCTGAGGTGGGAAGTTGAGCGACTGAAGAAGATGGTCACCACTCTGAAGGACGACGTTTCCCGCCTGTCCCGAGACATGATGGTGCAACTTTCTCCCTCCGAAGTAAATGTCGTGCTGGAAACCAAATTCTCAAAAGGCATCCACCTACGCCGCAAGATCGCCTCGCTCACGGCCCCTGACGTTCCAGAAGGCGTCTTCCATCCGAGCAATTTTGGGGTCCGCGATAGGTCTCGTCTGAGAAACTTTCTTGAGGAGGCAGGCCCGTCAGACCTTTAGCAGTGATTTTGCTTGTGGACATTGCTTTTTTGTCTCCTCCTTTTCTTTTTGTACCGCTTGTCCTTGTTTTGTATATATGAATGAGAAATTGTGCCTTTTTTTGCTTCCATGTCTGCAAGCATAATTTTAGAGATTATGTATCCTGTTTTTTGGCTAATCTTGTAAAGCTATTATCGCCAAGGCCCCAATCTGGCGCCTTCTTGTTCCACGCTCGTCCTCAGTGGGAGGATGTCATCGCATCTCGCACATTTAATGGGAAGCTCGATCCAGTAGAGTGGATGTTGTAGCAAGTCCCGTGAAGCCGTGCCAAGGACCAGTTGGGTTTTCAGGCCATAGCAACCGAACTCTGGGTCTAGGCCATTTCGCATGCTATTCCTGCATCAAGTGCTCAGCCCCCGCTCAGGGCGTCGTCGCTCTCCAGCGCTCAGTCCTAGCTCACGACCATTGTAGAATGAGGGTGCTCTTTTCTTCCAGAGAAGGTCATCGCACGCCTGTAATTCTTGCCCCCTAAGGTTTCGTTGGCCATAAGTTGGGAGATCCAAAAGCCCCCAAGCCTGATGTTTTTACCACCTGGGTCATTAGCGCATGGCCCAGTTGATGGACCGCTCAGGGTCCTTTTGACACGAAGTCAAAGCCTGCGCGTGGCTGTTTCCAGGCACCTAGCGCAGAGCCAAGTCGCAGGGAGCTGCTTTGGCCACTCGATGTGGATTCGAGATTTTAATGTGGCCTGCTTCAGGCCGTTTGGTGCAGAGCCAAGGTGCATGGGGCTGCTTAGGCCGTTCGATGCGGAGTCGAGGTTCTGAGGTGGCTTGCTTTGGGCCGTTTGGCATGGAGCCACGGTGTATGGGGCCGCTTAGGCCGTTCAACACGGAGTTGAGGTCAAGAAGTGGCCATCTCCGGGACGTTTGGCGCGGAGACAATATCCTGGGACGGCCACTTTCGGGCCACTTGGCGCGTAGCCAGGGATTCATTTTACCGACGGACGTTCATCCCCCGACTTAGGGGCAATTTAGGTTGCTTTGCTTTTTAGAATGTTACGTATGCAAGTACTCACATGAATGGAAACACAAGCTAACATGAACATTCAATTTTATTAAATAAAAGCACAATGTATGTACAAGCATTTGTCACGTCATGTGTATGTGTCATACCTGGGCCAGCGCAGCTCTATTGATAGTATTTTCTGAGGTTGGTGGCGTTCCACGCCCGTGGGACCAACTTGTTGTTCTTGGCACGTAGCTTATACGCTACACTCTGGAGCATCGCTGAGACGAGGAACAAGCCTTCTTAGTCGGGGGAAAGTTTGTTCCTGCTTACAATTTTTTCCGCGGCCTCTACACTCTGGAGGACCAGGTCTCCAACCTCAAGCGGACAGGTTTTCACCCGCTTGTTATAATATCGCGCAATACGTTGCTGGTAGGATGCGGTTCATAGGCGGACAGTGTCTCAAACTTCTTGGAGCAGGTCAAGGGATTCTTTGTGTCTCCGAGAGTTTGTGGCCGGATAGAAGCATTCGACCCATAAGCAGGGTAGTCATACTTCAACAGGGACCATGACTTCAGCTCCGTTGTAGAGGCTGAAGGGTATCTCTCTCCTTGGTTCCCATGGGATTGTTCGGTATAACCAGAGCATGGAAGGTAACTCATCAACCCATGAGCCCCCTGCGTCTTCCAACTTGGTCTTCAATTCGTGCAACAGTGTGCGGTTGGTGATTTCAACTTACCCGTTTGCCTGATGGTAAGCCACAGACATATGTACCAGCCTGATGCATAGGCTTGCGTAATATTTGGTGAATCGTTTGTTGGTGAATTGGTTACGTTGTCAGTCACTATAACCTCGGGAATCCCAAATCGTAGACGATATTCTGATGGAGGAATTCTATCATGTTCTATTTGGTGATCCAAGCCAATGGGACTGCTTCTATCCATTTTGTGAAGTAGTCAATGCCTAAAATGAGGAACTTTCTTTGTCCGAAAGTTGGAGGAAGCAATCCCAGGATATCAAGTCCCCACTGTGCGAATGGCCAGGGGGGCCGAAGGTTGCACAGCTCTATGTGAGGAAGGTGCGTCATAGATCCATGGATTTGATAGCTTTCACATTTCTTCACGAACTCCAAAGCATCTTGTTTCATTGTGGGCCAGAAGAGACCCTACCGCATGATCTTGAATGCGAGGTTCTTCCCTCTGATGTGCGAGCTGCATAATTCAAGGTGGACTTTGCTCATGGCATATTCAGCCTCCTTAGGGGTCAGGCACTTTAGGTAAGGAGTGGAGTACCCTCGCTTGTATAGCCTCCCATTGAGGATCGTGTACCAGCCCACTGACTTCTTGATCCGTTTGGCTTCATCGGCATTTTTGGGCAACGTTTCATCCGTCAAATACTTTCGATATGGGGTCATCCAGTTGTCACCTTCGTCGATCCGCAACACTTCCTAGTCTGAGGCATCAATACTAGGTACGACAAGGATTTCCCGCAAGTCTTTGGCATATTGCTCTGGGGATCCTACAGCTGCATCTCTAGCTAACCCGTCTGCCTTTCAGTTTTCGGCCCTGAGTATGTGTCTAATCTTGAATCGTTCAAAGGTCCGGATCTGGGCCTTGGCCCTCGTCAGGTACTTTGCAAGCTGCGGATTTGACACTTCGAAGGTTCCCTGGATTTGGTTGACCACAAGTTTTGAGTCACTGCATACGGCCAGCGACTGGGGGGAGCATTCCTTTGCTAAGCAAAGTCCTGCCATGAGGGCTTCGTACTCAGCCACATTAGTAGTGGCAGGAAAGGTCAGCGACACAGAGTACGTAATCTCTGCGTTGTCTGGAATTCGCAAGATGACTTCGGCTCCGCTACCTATCTGCGTGGACGATCCATCCACATTTAGGATCCACGTTGGAATGTCAGGAGTATCCGTGCCTTCCAGGCTACTGGGGTCGTCTAGAGTTGGGGTCGCCGTCTCGACAATAAAGTCCGCTAGGCTTTGGCCCTTGAGGGCCGGCCGCAGCCAGAACTCCATGTCAAACTCTCCCAAATCTATAGCCCACTTGACTAACTATCCAGAGGTTTTCAGTTTCTATAGGATTGACTTCAGGGGTTGGTCTATCAGGACAATGATCCGGTGAGCTTGGAAGTAGGGTCGTAGCAACCACGCCGAGTAGATGAGAGTCAACGCGATCCTTTCTACGCGTGGGTAGTGGGTTTCCACGTCTGTCAATAACCGGCTAACATAGTACACCGGCCGCTGCACTCTCTTGTGCGCCCTGACCAGCATGGAGCTGAGTGTCGTGTCTGACGTAGCCAGGTAAAGGTACAGGTTTTCACCCGCGCTTAGTGAGCTCAGGAGAGGTGGGCTAACCATGTATGCCTTCAACTCTTTGAAAGCCTCCTCACACTCATCTGTCCACTGGAATTTGGACGATTTTGTCCCTCGAAGTGTCTTGAAGAATGGCAAGTATTTTTCTGCGAACTTAGCCAGGAATCGCGAGAGAGCTGCCAGTCATCCTGAGAGCTTCTGTACTTCCTTCATCGTCTGCGGAGGGCTCATGTCAAAAATGGCTTTGATCTTCTTCGGGTTTGCTTCCTTGCCGAGCTGCGACACGATGAAGCCTAAGAACTTCCCGAAAGTCACCCCGAACTCGCACTGGGTTGAGTTAAGCTTCATCCTGTGTGCTCGGAGGACCTAGAAAGTCTCCTCTAGAACTTGGACGTGACTGTCGACCACCTTATTTTTCACAAGCATGTCGTTGATGTATACTTCCATGTTCCTCCTAATCTGAACTTCGAACATCTTGTTTACGAGGCATTGGTAGGTTGCCCCGGCGTTCTTGAGGCCAAAGGGCATTACCTTATAACAGTACATCTCCTGGTCGGCCATAAAAGAGGTGTGCTCTTTGTCGTCTGGATGCATCCTGATCTTATTGTAACCTGAGTAAACATCCATGAAGTTCAGGAGCTCATGTCCGAACGTGCAGTCCACCAACTGGTCGATCCATGGGAGAGGGAATTTGTCTTTTTGGCAGGCATTGTTCATGACGGTGAAGTCCACGCACATCTGCCATTTGCCGTTATTTTTCTTCACGAGGACGACATTGGATAGCCAGTCTGGATACTCTACTTCCCTGATGAACCCGGCATCCAATAGCCACTTAACTTTCTCCCTCATGGCTATTAGCTTTTCAACGAAATGATTTCTACGCTTCTGCCGAACGGGCTTGTGGTCAGGATCGAGGCCCAACTTGTGGACCATTACTCCGACCGATATCCCGGGCATGTCGGCAAGAATCCATGCAAACACGTTGAAGTTCTTCCATAGGAAGGTAACCAGTCGATCACGGTCAACTTAAGAGAAGGATTTGCCCACATGTACACACTTCTTCGACTCGGCAGGATCCAGTGGAACCGCTTCGGTTTCCTCTCCCGACTGAGCCTGCTGTAGCATGGTCTCATCGCAGAGGTCTAAGTTTTCATCCAAGCAGTTTGGCACTACCGGCGTGACTTGGGACAAGTAGCATATCCGTCCCATCGCCTGGTCTCCGAGTGCTTCTCCAACGTCGTATGGGGTTGGGAATTTCAACTTTAGGTGTGGTATCGAGGTAACAGCTCCAAAGGCTATAAGGAATGGTCTCTCCAGGATGGCGTTGTAAACGGACGGTAGGTCTACGACGAGGAACGTTAGTTCTCGTGTCGCGATGCATGGGTAAGTTCCCGTCGTGACTTCTAGTTGGACTGTTCCCTACACGAGTACAGGCTCGTTGTCCAAAACATATAGAGGGCCATCGGCCGCTTTCATTTGGTTTCGCTTCAGTCCAAGCTTAAAAAAGACTACTAGATATAGCAAATTTTGAGAGCTTCCATTGTCAATGAAGACCGATTTCAATTAGTAGTCAATCATACCATCTGAAATGAGGGCGGATACAAGGGGATTAGAATGGAAGAAGGTTATATGTGCCATATCATCGCTACTAAAGCTAATGACATCACTCCTATCCCCTATCTTTGCTCTCTTGTTGCTGGAAGTCTGTTCGGGCTGTATTTGTTTGCCGCTCTGGGCTGACGCAGTCGAGATCATATTGATCATGCCTGCGGCTGTACGGTTCCTAGGTGGCTCGCTTGCCTCCCCTTTCAAGATTGTGAGGGCTTGCCCCGAACCCTTCACGAACGGTTTGATGTGTACATGACCGATCAAGTCTTCTATTTTTTGCTACAGGGTCCGGCAGTTCTCCGTGGAGTGTCTGAGGTAGTAGTGGTATTGGCAGTACTTCATCTGGTCACCTCTGTTCGACCCTTTGGCGCTTTCGGTCATTTGAAGAACTTTTCATCCTGAATCTGCATCAGGATGTTCATGTGGATATCATTTAGAGGAGTCAAGGACGTTGGTCCGTGCTCTTTCCTCGATCCCAGTAAAGGATTTGGCTGTTTGCAGCGTTCCTGGAAGCAGCTGCTATCGCCATTCCTCTTCTTGCTGACACTGGGTCTGGGAATCTCCGAAGGGCGGTCCACGTACTCGCACTTTGCCTCATTGGCTTCCTCCGCCGAGTTGTAGGCTCGGGTGATGGCTTCTGCTTCCCAAAAGGATTGAGGGCCCTGATGCGACAAGTGCTTGAAGAAGTCCCCTGCCGCCAACATAGCGACGAAGGCATTGAGCTTCAGCTCGTCGGAGAGTTGGGGGATCTTGCGCTCCTCGATGATGAAGCGGTTGAGGAATCGCTTCAGACTTTCGTCCGTCCTCTATTGGAAGTGGACCAGGTGCCAAGGCTGCTTCTCCTCTCTCCGGATGGAGGCAAATTGGATTAGGAAGTTATCCGCAAGTTCATCGAAGGAGTGGATGGAGTTTGGAGGGAGGCCATGGAACCAAAGCGGCGCATCTCCCCTGAGGGTGACGGGGAAGTACTGGCACATCATGGCCTCGCTCACTCCCTAGAGGGACAGGTGATTACGGAAGTAGTTGGGTAGTCCATCGGATCTTTGCTCCTGTCATACCCTGCCAGCAAGAGCATTTTGAACTTTCGAGGGAGCGATTGAGTTCGGAGATCCGTGGCGAACGGTGACCTTCATAGGTCTGCTAAGGATCGGACGGGTCTCTCCTTGTTCAGGAGATCCCAGAGCACCTTCACCTTTTCCTCCATCAGGGGACCGAACTCGCTTCTCCTTGCGTTGATGAGGTCGCGTAGCTCTGTGTGACCTTGTTGGTGTTGGTGGATTCATCGGTGGTGGCAACCATCCGAGCGGGGCGGCCACGCACTGTCAGAGTCTGCAGCCATCGTCCCCCTTTCGTCGCGGGAGTTACAAGGGTTACGCCGCTCCGAGCTCTCATCCTACTCGTCTCGGCTAGGGTGACTTCCAGCCGCAGACTAGGCCCTATTGCTGGAGGCCGCCTGGGCCCCAACGTCGTCAAGCTGATTTGATCTCCCCTGGGGGCTCCTGCACAACACCTTCCTAGCATGGAGAATGACGCCTAGGATGTTGGGGGAGCTGCCCCCATCCATAGTGTGCCTGTTTAGTTGCAAAGGGCCTGGATCATCAGTTTCATGTCGCCCATGTTTGCCACGAGGCGGTGGATATCGAGTTCCGGAAGGACATCTGCACGGCTACCCACTAAGGGGTCGTCGCCACAGACGACTGCTTCTCTTGTTGGGGCACTTGCTTGTGCCATTGTGTTGACCATTTCGCTATAAGAGGTTGAGTGTGAGAAGGAGATGCTAGGCTTCTTGTCGATTTCCCACAGATGGCGCCAATGTTGTGTCCCGGGTTCATGGTTGTCATACGGATTAGAGAGCCTTCGAATTCCTCATCGTTCTGAGGTGATCTCGAGCGGGTCCGGTCTCTGTCTCTGTAAACCTAGGACCTACATAATATAACTAATAAATAAGAAGTTAGAGGTCCGACGAAAATTCTTTCATCGAAAACACTCTAACGCTCAAGTTAGCAGACCTTCCACAATAAACGGAAAGGAGGGATGGCGCATGCTTAGAGGTTTGCGGGAGTATGCTGTGAATGTGTAGGGAGTGCGTGAATGCAGAAATGGGAGATCGTTGGCGAATGATGGAGGCCTGGCTCCAAAATGCACTGCAACAGGTGGCTAATTGTAGTGGCCTATGTAGGCTGTGAGAAAAGTCGTGGCTGGCTATGAGCAAGAGGGGAGTTTATGGCTCCTCTGGTTGGAGCCCTTGGCGCAAGAATCCTCCTTGCAAGGATTTGCTGGCCGCTGACCGTTGACGGTAATTGCAGATGTGTCTGTTGTCGCCTTATAGTGGCAGACAGACCGTCAAGCATTGCAGGCCACGCTTGGTCTGATTCTTCTGCAGGGATTGGCTAGGAAACTGCATGCAGCAACATGAGTCGCGACTGGCAGCATTGACTTTCTCCCCATTAGCTCGCTTCCACTATTTCCCGTCAGCCGCATTAATGGGTTGCAGGCGATTCCCATTAACTGCACGCCTGGGCTACCACGTAGGCCGTTTCTAGCTATTGGGCTGCTGCATGGACCGTTACTCCGTGAATTGGGTTTGAAATCCTCTTGGGCCTTCATATGGGGGCCAACAATACTCAATATCAATTTGTTCTAACTTCTAGTGAATAGGCTTCTTCTTCTATTTTTCAAAAAGTA
>JAODPA010002841.1:0-14100 GCA_025585075.1 Nepenthes mirabilis | reverse complement strand
ATCCAATATTTCTGATATCACTTATTGAGTTTCGGATACCAAATTTTGCTTACAAAGCTAAGAACTAATCTATATAATGATTGTTTTTAAACCATTTGTTTGAATTTATAAGAAGATGATATAATAATTCACAACACAAAAAAATAATCACAAGTAATAAGGTACTATATTCTATGTGACAAATTCCTTTATCAATGAGAAAAAAATCACAGGATTATGAGTCTGAAAAATATCTACTATATAGTAAGTCCTCGTTACAAAATTCCCAACAGACACATGAATACATCACATTATAATTATAAACGCAAATAATAGTGAATAAAGGTGCGAATGAGAATAAAATAACTGGTAAAATATTATTGACAACAATAAAAACATATCAAAAGTAGGCAGAGAATGAAACACGATTCGAATCCCAAATAAATGAGCAAATCTTCATCATCTTTTTTTTTTCTCTTTTCCTCTCTTTTTTTCTCATTGTGTTAACACTTAAAGGACTCAGAAAAACCGCATTCAATTGCCAAAAAATTGTATCAAAATAATTTATAATAGTGTCGATGTACAAAAGCCTCTTAGGTGTAGACTCACTGAACAAATAGTATATGAACGCCCCACAAATACATACCAAATGTAATCTTTCCAAATAAACCACACGGATATAACTCTGAGGCACACGTCATTCATTTCTCCTTTGGACAAACTACACACGTGCTCTTTTCAAACGTCTATCATTTGCTATTCAAAAATTTTCTCTACTCGAGTGAATTCTCACGCAATGTCGAACGCCTTAATGTATGACATGGCAATAGGTGTGAGGCTTACAAAAGAATGATCCAAAACCCAACTATAATCTCTACATTTCAATCTTATCAATACATCAGAGCTCACTCTTCCAAAATCCAACAGCAAAAATGATGAAGTCTTGTGGATCTCTAGATAGGGTCGGCTGTAACTCTAACAAATCATAAAAGAACATCCACTACCTACGGAGAACCAAAACGCTACAAACTTGAGGCTAGCTCAATAGTTGATGAAGCAGAAATTTTCTTCTTCTCCTGATCATCTGCATTCTGAAGAAGCAGCTCCACTTAGGTCAAAATCCTAGGTGATCACTAAATCATAGACTAAAAAACTTCCAAGTGCCAACAACAAGTGAAGCAATATCATCAAGGATTCACAATGCAAAGAAAGAAGAAAAAGAACAAAGAACTATACAGTAGCTAGTTCGTATACAGTAGCTAGTTCGTAAAAAAATCCAAAGCAAAATGCTAACCGGGTAATGAGAGCGGCTAAGTTACGGCAGAAAAGAGGCTGCAAATGTAAATGGCTTCAGACGATCAGCCCTCCACAACTCCGAAGGTCATACCGATCTACATTTCACTCCCCAATATCCAGCCAGTACAGGCTCTCCTTCTCGAGCAGCAGCCAAAATTTCTAGGCCTCGCAGTTTCGGCATTTAAATCTTTGCACCAAGACGCAATCATACTAAACAAAGAAGCCCTCGCCAACTCAGGACTGCTGCATTGCTATAAGCAAAGACGCGTTCTTTGCATTTCCATCTCATTAGTAGTTATTGCTGATGAGTGGGAGCTTTTCACGGACAAGCATCTTTCATATGGCACAAATCCCTTCACAGAGTTACCAATATGAGCTCTTTTCATATGCGTGACTTGATTCTCGTAAGGCGTGTGCTGACAAAATGTGTCTGTAACCTTCTTCTCTGAATAACAATCCTCAGACTGAGTCTCAGCAACTGAAATCTTATCACCATTTTCAAGTGCATTCACTGATCCATCGTTTGAGCCTGTCCACGACCCTTCTCTATGATTTCTGTTGTCTTGGACTTCACCGGGGCTACAAATGAAAGAATCTTTGGCTGAATTGAGTTTACTAAGTGAGTTGAAAGCAGCTGGCATTGCCCCATTAATAGCCCACCATGAAAAAGCAGCTGGAGATCTGGCATCTGCCGACAGTGAGTGTGGATTCAAATAGCAAATTTCCGGAAGTGCTCCCCGTGGCAGCTGATTCCATGAATTGTTGGTGTTTCCTAAGGTGATATTGAGACGACTCTCATTTCGGCTGTATGCTTGCACAAATCCCTCCACCATATCTAAAGGGGGTGACTTGATGGGCCATGCAGATGGAGAAAGTGACTTATGAAGTTCTGTTACTAATAGAGTCTTCCCAAATAACTTAAGACTCTTGGTGGATGCTGCCTCAACCAAACCTTCTTTAACAGCAGCATCTACTTCAGGGAACAACTTCAATTTCTGGGCATCCAACAAAACCATAAGTTATAACATGGAAATCAAACATAAAGACCACTGAAGAAACCCGTCAACGTAGGAAACAATGAATGATAATGGGAACATACCAGTGACACTAGCTCATCTGGAGTGGATTGAGATACATTCTCCTGCTGTGGTGAATTATTTTCAGCAGATAAACAAAAGGCATTGTTCACAATCTCAGCAGATGACACAGGAGATGGGCTGTGTACGGTTAAATCTGCCGAACCTAAAGTTTCCGAGGCAAATGCAGAAAAAACCGAAGTTGGAGACTGGTTTTCCGGTTCTGACATTGGTGTGTTTGGAGAGGTACATCTTGGTGGCTGATCATGAACAGGCATCTCCTTTTTAGGCTGCAATACCAATTTACGCGGGTAAGGATGAATAGGCTTTCTTTTAGGACGAGGAGGAGGTATTTCCATGAATTTCACTGAGCTTGTGTAGTTATTTGATTCAAGTGCCACCTAACCACAAAAAACAAAAAGAATGGATTAGAACACCTATACCAATACATAACTGTGTTGGGTTTTAAGTCATTTTCTTATAAGTACCACAACAAATAGATGGATCATCCGAAGAACGTGCAATATTTGTCTGTAGAATGCTTGGGCAAAAAACTCAGGAAAAAATTGCGTGATGTTCGTGTGAGGGTCGGCTGAAAGTCATTCAAAGGGCCGTTCGAGTGACAAAGAACATTGAAAGGTCACGCGATTTTCGTACGATGGTCGGACGAAGCTCAATCAAGTGGCATATGATGGATAACTGAAGAGAGCACGTGTGTCGTTTTTCCAGAAGAGTAGTGCTTGAAGGACGCACGTGCGTAATTTGTCTAGAAAGATCGTACCTGAGAGGCACTCGTGCACAGTTTATCCAATAAATCCATGCCTAATGCGCGCTTGAGGAGTGCTCGTGCACTAATACTATTATAAAGTCGCATCTGATACAATTTTAAGGCATTTGAAATTATTTTGTAACACAATGAGCGCCGCACAAAAAGAGAAGAGAGAAAAAGAGGCGAGGAATGAATTCGACATCCGATTGAGATCAGATTTGAGTTCTATTCTTCGCAAAGGTCGGGTGTATTATTCTGGTGTTATTTTCTAAAAACGTATTACTATTTAATTATTCGCTTCCCTTAGTGTATTATTTGTTAGGTGTGTTAAGGGTTATATTCAATCAGTCATTCACTCAAATTATAGTGAAGAGATTTCGAAAGGAGTTATTTTCTAATTGGTCACTACTATAGTAGATTTGTTTGAAGATTGTATCATAATTTTTTTCTTAATTTGGAAGAGTTTTTACATTAAAAATTGTTGTGTAACGCTGTGCTTCTTATGCTCAAGTGTCCGGTGACAATAAAGTTCAAGTTTGTTCCGCTACAATTATATGTATTTTTGCCGAATCCCAACAAATTGACCTTGGAAAAAATTTTTCTACGGCTTTGGGGTCATACGCGGTGCAAATTCCTGTACAAAGTGGGATATCAAGATATTAATGGAGAGGATGGGCAATAGACCTTAGAAAAGAACTTTTGAGCATGACTCCGAATTTGAACTGCTGTCTTGGTGCCCACATGCTCTGTACAAAAGCATAACTAATTTAATAGAGAAATTATGACTGCTGTATGTCTCCAAAAAAGAATCAATGTTGTGAAACTTTACTCTCTATCTTTCTCCATGCCCGACCATGCAGTTTTAAAGCTTCAAGAAACTTATTATGCTCTCCTTCTGTCCATCTTTCTCTTTGCTTTGTTATGGTGTATGGTTTCCTAATCTGTTCACATAACGAAGAGGCATTAAAAGCTGAAAGTGGGAGGTCTGAATTTGATCATCCCAGATAAAGAAGTTGGCGAGCAGAAGACGACCAATACCTTAGGAACAAGGGCCTCCCCTGCAGCAGATTGTCCACCGTTATCCATCGAAATGTCATTTCCCGTTGGTTGAAGGGTGTTTGAATGAAGGCCACTAGCCTGATCCTAACATTTCAAAGAAAAAAACTGGAGTTACTAAAAATCAGATCCCCCCTTCCAGCAGCATATCTGGTAAGTTCCAACTATTTATTACAGCAAAAATGGTCGCACAAGAGGCAACACATTGGATAACGTATGTAGATCTTCCTAAGTTTCATCACCAAGTAGATCTTAGTATATCCACCAATCAAAAGAAGTGGGGAGCGAAAAGAAGGCTATTATATCATCCATTTCATTTCTCAAGTACTCAATTTTCTTTCAGCCATTTTCTTCATGTTGTCCAGGTTCAGAAACATAGCTAGAAATATTAGACCCTTGATTGACAGCAATTTAATGTTCCAACAAAGCCAAGTCAGCCAAAAAGAGAAGAAAGTTTGCAAGCCCGGTGAAAAACCCACAATAAACCACACCATTGTTCTCATAAAAAAGTGAGGAAATATGCATCCCCTCCTACACAATCCCAGCTCAATCACAGCCACAGCTATTTGGTTATGGGTCATTCCCGTGTGAGTTTATACCCATTTGACGTGTTGTTTGGTAGTTCGGACGAGGTCACATGAGTATTGCACTGCTACGGAGGATTGAAGTTTTTGCGCGCGCGACCAGTGCATAAATGCCGATTCCAAAGGGAGAGTGCTCGAGGTGTGTTTGAAGCGCCGAATCCAATGGCTTTGAGCTTGAGGTGCTCCCCAGATGCCGAAAACAATGGGGCATGTGCTCAAGGTGAGCCCGATGGGTGCCTGAGGTGCAGTTCCCAGTGGCTTCCATGCTTGATCACAGCTCATAATATAAAAATGCGCTAACGTATTTCAAAATTTAACTACTTGCATTCTTTGAGACCTAAAGCATCGTCTTTGAGAGAAAAAAGAGAGAGAGAGAGAGAAGGGAGAAGAAGAAGATTCAATTATTCAATTGAATTCCGAATCATATTTCAATCTTCGTTGACCATGGGTACGTTATTATTGGAGTTGAGAAAAACATTTTACCGGTTATATGTTTTACTTTTTTATCTTGTACTAATTGTTACTCAATCTATTTATTACAAAGTGTCTAGTTCTCATATTTGAAAGGTCTGTGCAATTGAATTGATTGTATAGTGGAGATATATCAAACATATCGTCCAGTAATTTTTTTCTCTCATTCTTAAGAGGGTTTTTCGCATAAAAATTACATCTTGTCTCATTATTGGTATTATTGTATGCATATTGTAAATTATTGATTATTTTCTCGCAATTCAAATAAGCGGTCTGAATCCCAACAACAGCAACATCAATAACGAAATTGTGTGTCAATTGCCTTTTTTCCTTTCGGTTAAATATGAAAAGCTATCTACTGAATTCTATTATGAATCTATCTATTTTGAAATTTTCCAACATTGTATTTTAAAACTAGGCATTTTTTATAATTTCCCAAATCTAAATTACCTGCTAACTTTTTGAATTGTGATGATAAAACAGCATTTTATAAACTTATAAAAATAAAAATAAGCCAAATTTGAATAAGTATAATAATATAATAAGTGTACTTTTTGAATTTTTCACAATAATAATCTAACAATTTTGTGTAAGTTTTAAATATTTATAAAAGATACTTTTAACAATTGGGAATACGGTTGTCAACATGATCTGAGTAGTCTAATTTGGGGTCGTCTTAAAAAGATTTAAATTTCTGCCTAACGATTGTTATAACTTTTTTTTTTTTATAAGTAAGAAAATTGTATTAAAATAAAAGAACGATTGTTATAATATAATCAAACTTAGTGTTATTGAGACCTAACTGCTTATTGAAATCGTGAGAAAAGAATCAACTACGCACGACAAGCGCATAATAATAACAAACAATAAAGCAATACACGATTTTTATGTGAAAAACTCCCTTTATAATAAGAAAAAAAAATCACGAGACTAGAAATTTCAAAATATCTCCACTACGTAATATTTTGGTTACACAAATTTCAAATACAAAATCACAATAACTTGTCTCAAAACAAGTCTGAATTGTAGAGAATACAAGATAAAAAAGAAGGAATAAAAAACCGGTAAACATTTTTCTTCACATTAAGAATAGTATACCCAAGGTTAGTGAAAATTATAACCCGATTCGGAACTCCATCGGTTATTTGAATCTTCCTCTTTTCTCTTTTCTCTCTCTTTTTTCTTCTTTTTCTCTCACAAACGGCGCTCAGAATGCAAGTGGATTTGCCCTAAAACGCATTGGCACGTTTTTATTCTGCGGGCTGCTCTCAATAACTCATTAGGTGCACCTCGAGCACAGATGTCTCTGGAAATAGAGCTTCAAGCACCAGTTAGGAGCGCTTCGAGCCTCATACTTCTGGAATTGGCACCTCAAGCGTCTCTTGGGCGTACCTCGAGCATGATACTTCTGGAATTAGTGCGTTAGGTGCACCTCGAGCGTGATGCTTTTGGAATCGACGCCTCGGGCATTCGCCACATGTGTGGAAAACTCATCGTTCGTACCATCAATTGGCATGTTAAATGGATATAGGCTCACACGGAAATGACCCAAAACCTAACAAGTATTGGTGCATAATTTATTTAAAATAGTAATAAACTAATAGATTATTAATGACTTAAAATATCATTATTTAAATTTGTATATTATGAGCAGTCATATTTTCACTTATTGGCAGCTAACTATCATAGATATGATTGGAAAGGAATTGAATTTTTACTTAGAATAGACTTGGAAAGCTTAAAATTAACCTCAAGCTCAATTTATTAATTTAATGAGTTGTGTACGAATGAACTAAACTTAAATTTCTGAACAGATCCTCCCGAATTGAGTTATACTAGTTGATATACCAACCGTTGTCTTGTTTAAAACGTGTTCTTTGCTAAATGAGCTTATAAAATAGGAATGATTAACTTGTTAAGTTTCTTGAGTCAAGCTCGAACAAACTTCAACCACAATTTCAAGTCAACTTTCGAGTAACATGTTTTAGATAGCATTTCGTGTTGATGGATCAGAGAAAATTTTTAATGGAGTCGTGAATTTCGTAGAGAACTGAAAGACTACCAATAGGGAAAAAACTAGCTTGATTGATAAAACAATAGACTTGCAAAAAATGACCAGTTTCTAACAAACAAGTGTTGGCTGGAAACGGAGCGGCCTACTAACACAGACACAAAGGAATCGAACAGAAGAAATGAAATCAAAAATATTGACAACCGATATTTACGTGAAAAACCCTTATGAATCAAGGGAAAAATCACGGGACTGTCAGTCCGTAAAATTACACTATGTATGAGATAGAGATTACAAAATAGGAGGCGGAAATACACACACACAGTTGGGCTTTCTTCCTCTCCTCTGTTTTTCTTTCTTACTCTCACACACTCACACTCTACTCAGCTCTCTCTGTTTACAACAACTTCTCTACCTTTTTCCCCAACCTACTTACACATATATGTATACAAGAATATACAAAAGGATTTGGCAGCAGTTGGACCACTACGTCGTCATTCATGGTTGGTGCACGGTTCCCAATAAGCATGTTTCAGCTCAACAGTAGGTGGCACAGGCCTGCAACATCAGAAGACAGATCTGTTATCTTGAGTTTCCAAGATTACCTAGACAGGGAGGTCAGCCTACTCTCTTTCAGACACAGCAGGTGTTCTGTGTTGCCTTAATGAGACGATCAACTTTGTTGATCGTCTTTCCATTTAGACCGGTCAACGTCCCATTAACCGTCCTCTTAGTTATCCTGAGAGTCCTCAGCAAAACCGGTCAACTTGATTCTTCAGCTGGTTAACTATGTTGATCGTTCGTTGACCGGAGTTTCTTCAAGGGAGAGATTTTCAACAAACTTTCCCTCTCGACCGTGAGAAAGTTAACTCTGTTAGCCTAGTCATCTTACAGCATGTCTCATTCTTTCCTTTCAGTAAAATCTTTGTCATCATGTTTACCCCATTTTCTTTCGTGCTGACATTGTCCAGTGACTGTAGATCTTCCTCCAGCACCTCTCGCACCCAATGATATCGAATATCAATGTGCTTTGATTTGAAATGGAATGAAAAGTTCTTACATAGATGAATGGCACTCTGGCTATCACAAAGTACCACACATCTCTCCTGTTTGATGCCTAACTCTTGAACAAACTCCTTCATCCATAATATCTTCTTGCAGGCTTCTGTAATTGCGATGTATTCAGTTTTAGTTGTGGATAAAGCTACACACTTTTGTAGCTTAGACTGCCAAGAAACTGCACCGCCCGTAAATTTTACCAAATAACCCGATGTGGATTTACGTGTGTCAACATCTCCGGCCATATCCGCATCTGAGTAACCCACCAATTGAGGCTTGTTACTTTCAAGATATAAGCACATCTTGAAAGTTCCCCAAATATATCTCATGATCCATTTTACCGCGGACCAGTGCTCCTTTCCAAGATTTGACAGAAAACGGCTAACTGTCCCGACGGCATAAGCTATGTCCGGTCTGGTGCATACCAGAGCATACATCAGGCTTCCCACAGCTGATGAATAGGGAACACCTTTCATGTATTTCTTCACGTCATCCGTAGTTGAGCATTGACTAGTGCTCAGCCTATAGTGATTCACCAACGGTGTACTCACGGGCTTTGATTTCTCTATGTTGAATCGTTGAAGCACTTTCTTAAGATAGTTCTCTTGAGACAACCACAACTTCCTTACCTTTCGATCGCGTAAAATTTTGACTCCCACAATCTGCTTAGCCGATCCAAGGTCCTTCATGGCAAATGAGTGTCTAAACTGCTCCTTCAACTCCTTTATCCGGCCACTGTTACGTCCAACGATCAGCATATCGTCCATGTATAGGAGAAGGACAACAAAGTCATCATCCAAGAACTTCTGTACAACTACGTAGTGATTACGAGTTGTCCGCCGGTACCCTTGACTGGTCATTACTGACTTGAATTTCTTGTACCACTGCCTGGGTGTTTGCTTTAATCTTTACAGACTCTTTCTTAGACGACAAACAAGTTTCTCCTTCCCCTTGACTTTGAATCATTTCGGTTGTTCCATGTAGATTTCTTCCTCAAGCTCTCCATGGAGGAATGCAGTCCGGATATCCATCTGCTCTACCTCAAGGTCTTGAGCAGCAGCCAGACCCAGTACAACCCGAACGAAGGACAATTTCACAATTGGGGTAAAGATTTCATCAAAATCAACCCCCTTTTGTTGACTGAAGCCATTCACTACCAACCGTGCCTTGTACTCTGGCTTCTTGGTATTCTCGTCTGGTTTCAAACGAAAGACCCATCTGTTCTTGAGAGCCTTCTTCCCTTTAGGAAGTTTAACCAAGTCGAAGATGTGATTCTCATTAAGAGAATTCATTTCCTCTTTCATGGCTTCCGGCCAATCCTCTTTGTTGTCATCCTTCATTTCCTTTTCATAGTCCTCAGGCTCTCCGGCATCAGTAAACATGACATATTCATTTGGCGACAGACGGACAGACAGCCATCTGTTACATGAGGACCGTCTAACAGAGACATTCCCTACCGGTTGAGGAATGACTCCCTCGGTAGTGTCATCCGGAACCATGACCTCCTCTTCATTATCCTCAACCGTCTCCTGACCAGGATCCTCTCCTTCCAAAGATGCCAGACGGATAGCTTCAACGCTTGCTCTGTCCGTTTGCTTATCATCGCACTTGGCATCTCTGTCAATGTCTTCAATCGTCTCATTTTCAACGAAAGTTACGTCCATAGACTGGACAAGTTTTCTAATAGCTGGATCATAGAACCGGTAGCCCAGTTCATTTTCCCCGCAGACCCGAAAGATGCACTGTGTCGTCTTTGGCTCAAACTTTGTCCTTTCGTCTCTTAGGACATGCACGAATACTTTACATCCAAACACTCGCAAATGATCATAGGACGGCTCCATGCCCGTCCATATCTTCTCTGCCACTTCACCCATCAGGGGCTTACTAGGCGACCTGTTGATATTGTAGGCCGCCGTCCGGAATGCTTCTGCCCAGAACGAAGCATGAAGCTTTGCTTCGGAAAGCATGCAGCGTACTCTCTTCAAGAGCGTATGATTCATCCGTTCTGCCACTCCATTCAACTGTGGTGTCTTTGGTGGTGTCCTTTGGTGCCTAATACCACGTGATCGGCAGTAGACATCGAAAGGTCTCAAGTATTCACCGCCGTTGTCATTTTCGATAGCCTTCAGTTTCTTCCCCGTTTGACACTCCACAAGAGCATGGAACTACTCAAAGGTACAAAAAACCTGATCCTTGGTCTTCGGTGGGTAAACCCACAGCCTTCTAGAACAGTCGTCAATGAAGGAAACAAAATATTGGGCTCCACCAAAAGACTTTTCTCTGAATGGTCCACACATATCTGTGTGAACAAGATCTAGTAGCCCTGCCTTCGGAGCGGACGATTCTCTATGAAATGAGACTCTCCTTTGCTTGCCGGCCAAACAATGAGGACATATTTTTTGTCATTTCTCATTTGCTCCACTTATTAAGTCTTTCCTGACCAAGTAGAATACCCTTCATTACTCATGTGGTCTAACCTTCTATACCACAGGCCCATCTTTCCAGTGCAGATTGTGGCATTCACATCTCCGGCCACTACACAAGCCTTCATCATATACAAGTCGGAGGCCTTCTTTCCTCTTGCGACGACAAGAGACCCTCTTGTCAGCTTCCACTCGCATTCACGGAAAGTATTGCAATAGCCTTCATCATCCAGCCGACCAGCTAAGATGACATTCAGTCGAATGTCAGGGATATGACGCATGTCCTTCAATATCAGCTTCGTCCCATTGTTTGTGACCAAGAAGAATCTCCCCTACCTACGACAGGATATGCTCCTTCATTTTTCATTCTTATTACTCCAAAATCTCCTGGAGTGTAGAATGTGAACAGCTGCTTTCTGGACGTGATGTGCAAGGTGGTACCGGAATCGATTACCTAGCCGGACTCTTCGTCCGTCACATTTGCCACGTCTCCTTCACTTGTCAGCAGGAGGTCACCTGCTGTAACTACTGAGACGGAGGATTTTTCCTCTACCCATCCACGGTCACCTTTTTCCCTTTCTACATTTTTCCGCTTCCATTTGAAGTAATGCTTCTTAATGTGGCCTTTCTTACCACAGTGGTGACGTTCAAGGTTTTGATACTTTGACCTTGACTTGCTACGGGCCGTCTTTCCTTATTTTTGACCACGATTTTTGCTTCTTCCCCTTGATTCAATCATAAGTACCTCAGACGTCGAGGTCCCTTGTGACTTCCTTGACTCATTCATGAGCAGGGAAGCAATTACCTCATCTAACTTTAATGTATCCTTGTCAAACAATAATGTTATAACAATGTGATCAAAGGAGGCCGGCAGAGAGGCCAGCAAGACCAACGCCTTGTCCTCATTGATTTTTCGTCAAGAGCGGACATCTGCGTTAATATCCGGTTAAACTCGTCCAAATGCTTCTTGAAGCTTCCTCCTTCTGACAACCGTAGGCCAAAGAACTGCTTCTTTATATGAAGCCTGGTTGTCAACGATTTGGACTTATACCGGCTCTCCAACTTCTCCCAAACCTTCGCCGGGTCAGTTAAACCAAGCACTTCCTGGAGAGTGTTGTCCACCAGACAGAGCTTAATGGTGCAATTTGTAAGATCTCTTTTATCTTGCCATTCATCATCGGTCAAGTTCGCAGGCTTCTCATCCTTCTTCTTCAGCGCCTTTATCGTCTCTTCTCTGGTGGGAACGTTCTTCACCCTTTTCTGCCAGAGAATGAAGTTACCCTACCCGTTAAACTGCTAAACGCTAAACGGCAGATTCTTTGATGATGCTGACGGCATTAGAACAAAATTTTCAACCTTACTCTCTGATATCACTTGTTGGCTGGAAACGGGGCGGCCTACCAATACAGGCACAAAGGAATCGAAGAGAAGAAATGAAAGCAAGAATATTGACAATCGATATTTACGTGGAAAACCCTTATGAATCAAGGGAAAAACCACGGGACTGTCAGTCCGTAAAACTGCACTATATATGAGATAGATATTACAAAACAGGAGGCGAAAATACACACATACAGTTGGGCTTTCTTCCCCTCATCTGTTTTTCTTTCTTACTCTCACACACTCACACTCTACTTAACTCTCTCTACTTACAACTTCTCTACATTTTTTCCAACATGCTTACACATATATGTATACAAGAATATATAAAAGGATTTGACAGCAGCTAGACCACCACGTCATCATTTATGGTTGGTGCACCGTTCCCAAGAAACATGCTTCAGCTCAACAGCAGGTGGCGCATGCCTACAGCATCAGAAGACAAACCTGTTGTTTTGAGTTTTCAAGGTTATCTAAATGGGCAGGTCAACCTACTCCCTTTCAGACACAGCAGGTGTTCTGTGTTGCCTTAATGAGACGGTCAACTTTGTTGACCGTCTTCCCATCTAGACCGGTCAACGTCACATTGATCGTCCTCTTAGTTATCCTGAGAGTCCTCAGCAAAACCGGTCAACTTGATTCTTCAACTGGTCAACTATATTGACCGTCTAACCGGTCAACGATGTTGACCAGAGTTTCTTCATGGGAGAAATTTCCAACAACAAGTTGACACATCTTCCCAAAAGAAAATATATAAGAAATTGAAAGTGTAAAGACTACTGTTTCTACTCCATAATCCCCTCCCAAAAAAATGCGGAGCTCGTATGGTAAACGATGCCAATGTTTTACCTAAGCCTTTAACATTCTGTCAAGTTTGGTTGAGCATAGATGCGAAGAATTGAACGAATCAAGTAAATATTGACCGATTCAACTCAAAGCAATAAACATACAATTGCCGAACATGTAGTGAGTTTAATGTTCCGAATTTTTAACTAATTTTCGAAGCAAAACCATAAATCTACTGTCAATGATTTGCCGTCAACACGGCATAAAAGACGCAGAACCTATCTCACCCAAAAAACAGAAGCAAAATTACTTCAACTTCGCATCAAGACAATCCCTATATCCACTCAACAACAATATACGAACAGAAACCTTCAAGATTTTTTCTCGGCTAAATTAGAAATGTAGTTTAAATTTAAATTTTAGATGAACGGCGAGAAAATGTTAGGACATACTTGAATAGCCATAGTCAGAAGAAGAAACCGCCAATCAGCCACCGCCGCAGAAACACTAGAGACTGTGATCTCTGAATCTTTCCAGGAATCACGCACAGACAGCTAAAATAAAAATCAATAGTTGTTGTTCTTCACTAGCTGATGTAAAAATCTCCATCCAAGAAACGATCTCTCCGCTCTTTTCCTCCTCCAATAAATTGACTTTCAATAATGAAAAGCCGATGCGTCCAAAACGCACAGAAAACAACAATCAAAAGTATTTCCTCTAGGCGTCGTTCAACGAACAAATAGCCGCAAGTAGCTCCGATTCGATCCACCGTTTCGTGAAAAGCAGTAATCAATAGAGAGGGAGAAATCGCTAGTGCTCAAATCTGCACAAATCAACCACATCCGCTTGTTTTTCGCTCGAGAAGAAGCCGCAAAGAAGGGGCAGATAAATTGGAATCTCTCTCTTTGCTATACAAATAGAAACCGATATTAGAGCATTATAAATACAAAAAAAAAAGAAAAGAAAGAAACGAACCAGCCGTTGAATTCAAGAATTTGACTACCAGCACGGAGATAGAGCGGAAGAGCTACTTGCGGACAGAGGAAGAGATAGAGGAACAACACAAGAGGTGACGATTTAAGGAGACGAAGGAAAAAGGAAAGTGCAGGCAATGCCACGTCAGAGGGGTATTTTAGGTTTTTTACCCTTACTCGCTGATTGCAAAATTCGTGAAGAGAGATTTTAGAAGGGCGTGGAATGTTGGAAATGT
>JAODPA010002830.1:0-14100 GCA_025585075.1 Nepenthes mirabilis | reverse complement strand
TATTATTATTATTATTTTAAATCACAAAAACCCAAAATCGATATTCGGGCGGCCGTACGGGCTAACTTCGGATGCCGGCCCATCAGATCCAAATATGCTCCAAAATTCTGATAATATTTAATTAATTTTTCTCACACCTAAATTACCCAAAAAAAAATAAATCCTAAATAAATTCAGAAAAAAATCTGGGATGTTACACATGGCCTGGCATGTTCACTTCGGGTCCAGTTTGTCACTGCACTATCTTCCTTGGGACGCGTTAGGCTTTGTTGTCTTCTGGCATCACATTTTCCCTAGGCAACTATGCATGCTTTTCCAGGAGCTGCAGGGATTCGATGCCTTGAAGGGTTAGATTCGCTTGCCTGAGGTTGCATGGGCATCGAGGAATTTCTTTGTTCATGAATGATGGCTATTGGGAAGCGTCTCCATTATGCGTGAACAGGGTTCCAACTCGTCCATAAATAGGGGCTCTTCGATCAGTGTGGCTTATCCCTTGGTTGATTTTGGAGGACAATGCAAGGGTCCTAGCTCATCCCGCTCCTAGTGGGAGTCTGCGAAGGAATCGGATGGACTATCTGGAGGTCTGGAGCTTCTAACGAAGATTATCCTCACGCCCTCATCTCGAGTGGTTCCTCATAATAACGAGGGTGGCTCGATTGTTCTGCCGTCGTCATGTACCTCCCCCCAGGCTGTGGTGATCTTACGTGTGGCGGAGGATCACGACGGAGCTATCACAGGACGCCTTGCCTCCAGTGTAGCGCGTCGCCCGTGGTCTCCATTCTAGTTGGGTCGTCATATGTGCCTTCTGGTGGGGAGATGAAGGATGGAGTCTCCATAGGGGAGCACAGGCTTTCTGAGCCCCTGTCGGAGACTCCTGCTGCGGGTATTGGTTCTGCCTCTACGGTTAACATTCGGCTAGCCCACTGGCCAAAACCGACTGTTCTAGGGCTTGGACGAGGCAATGGAGCTCCGACGGTGGAGCCGTGGGGATCCCATGTGGATCATATTTCCTCAACCTCACTCCAAGCATTTGGGGCAGTCGCTCTGGGGCTTAGGCCCCAGGCCGTATCTTCTTTCTCTTTCATGTATTTTTGCTGTTGCAAACTGTGTACTTGTAAAGAAACTTTGATTAATAAAAGCAACAATTATTGCCTTTAGTCCTTCCACTGGTCGTATGAATCTTCTCCTGTTCTGTCGTATGGCACCTTACATTCCCCAGGTAGCAGGGCTTTTTTTTTTGTCACACTTTTTTTTGGAAAGTAATTAAAATGTATTAATAAAAATAAAAGAATACAAAACAGATGTTCAATCTCCAAATAGATTGGAGATAAACAACTACGTTAGGGCATACCCCGAGCCGAGAAATATAAGATTCCAAGGAGAAAACAAAAACAGACTCCGGTAGTGATATACTTGCAAAGCTAACAACGGGAAAACGCCATTCATGCAACGGCAGGAGAACATAAATCATACAGATCAGATGATGCAGTAGAGCATGAAGAGTAGCCAACCCCGCGTCGGCAGCAAATCAACCTGATCCAGGAAAGATAATCCTCCCAAACCAATCAGTCCTGAAATCCAACTCGTCACATCAATCAGCAAAGAACAAGGGATAGATCCACGCCCAGAGCCGCCACCATGTCAAGGATCCGAACGTCCACACCAAAGGGAGTAGCCAACCATCCGTCGGCAGGAGACAATGTAGAAAAGCGATGCCCACATAGCCTTTTTTTTTGGTAAGTAAAACTGTGTTAAGGGTAAGCTTTTTTAAGTGACTGGCCCCACCGCACTGTGGCCCCATAACCCAGAAATCCCGAAAGATTTTTTGGGAGGCACAGTACCACTACCGCCGCGGGGAATCGAACCTGGGTGGGGAAGGAAAGCGTAAACTTTTTTAACCACCAGGCCAATGCCGCGATCGACATGCCCACATTGCCAAACCGCTCATTTTATTTTATTTTCTTTTTTTTATAAAGGATATTTTTTATAAAGAATTTTTTTTGTTAAGTTTTTTTTTATAAAGAAGAAGAAGAAAAAGAAGAAGAAAAGCCCTAAGTAACCGAACATCACACTGGATGGTCAAGAAAAATTTTTTTTTTTTTTGAGCAAAAAAAGAAGAAGAAAAAGAAAAAGAAGAACCATAAATAATTGAAAACATATCGGATGGTCAAGGATTTTTTTAAAATAGAGAAAACCACAGGAGCGACGAAACATACCGTACGAACAGAACTAGAGTCGGCCCCGCTCGAATGACTAAATTTTTTTTTAAAGAAGAAGAGACCCCAAAGAACCAAAAGGCACACCGGATGGTCAAAGTGTTTTTTTTCTTTTTTATGAAGAGAGAAACCAAATCCGAAGAAGCACACCCTGAGCTAGCCAGTGCAATCCTAGAGTTAAGGAGAAAAACCTAACAACCCGGAGAGGCACTCCAAATGAAGTGGAAGTCCACAAATCCCAAGAAACACTCCAGTCGGATAAGATCAGGGCCAGCCAGCGCAATCCCCCTTTTTTTTTCACCAACCCAAAAGCAAATCGAGCAAAAAGCACACTATCAGCACCAAGCTCCAATATCCGCTAAGGCCATCCACCAGCCAGAATAAACCATTCCTGTGCCAGGCCATCCCTCAACTTTTTTGTCACACACACCGACTTGCGCGTTTGAGCGTCCGCAAAGGCCCACGGTCTACTTTTGTAGGTTCCTTCCCTCGAGTCACTGTGTTGACTGTCGACGAGAGGACGCTGTGCAGAGAGATTGCTGACTTGGGCTGCTTCGGGAGGTCAGACGCCACGGGCAGACGTCAAATCAGTCAAGCGATCTAACGCATTGATTGGGTGGGAAATGTTGGGGCGTCGAGTCATAATGATTTCTTTGAAAAGGTGCGACGTTTCAAGGGTCTACCACGTGGTGGGAGCCTGTTAGCTCTCTCCCAAAACGCTTCACCTTCTGAATGATGCCGTTCCCCGTGAGGGCTTTGGCTATTTAAGTCCCTGAGTTCTCTCCAAGGGATTGCGCCTTTCTTGCCGCATTGAGAACGTGAAGCCTTGTGTTGCCTTCGAGTCCCTTCCTCTTTCCCTTTTCACGTTGCGGCTTCAATGGAAAGGTTGTCTTCATCATCAAGATCTGAATCTTCTTCTGAAGAGCCTGCGAGTGGCACTCATGCCTCAGTGATCCCTAGCGCAACTATGGTCGGTGCAGTAGCGGCAAAGGGATGTCATTCAGAGGCCATTGTTGTAGGTCTGATGTGATTTCTGAGGGCACCTCCAGGCTTTGAGAGGGAGAAGACGTCCGCCTCTTCGCGGCATCGTGGGTCCAGGTGGGCAAATCCCTCACTTCATCAACTCGCCAGGGTCATTGAGAACTTTAAAGCTAGGATGCAAGTCGCAGTCGGAGAGATTGGACAAACGAGGGCCCGCGTTGCGTATTTCGAGGGGGCGTGGGCTAAATCGGAAGCAAGGACATCTAGGCTTGCTGGCGCCAACATGCAGGCTCGGGATCACATACAGGTACTTTAGGAGGAGCTTGTGCAACTATAGGTGTGGTTCGGAGAGGAGTGTGCGTGGATGGGGACCGAGCTGAGGTCGAGGTTTTCACCGGAGGACATCAGTCCTACACTAGAAATGAACTTCCAGGACGGCATCCATCTCTCCTGGAGACTAGTTTCGTTGGAGGACCTGAACTTTTGCATCAGCATCCTGGACTCTCAAAACTCAGGGGCCTTGATGCATGCAACTCTGACGGAGTACACGACTCCGGATCCTTTCGGGCTCGAAGGTGCCCGTTAGGTATACTTTATAGCTGCAGGCTACTGTAAAAAAGAGTTATTAATGAATCACATAATGAAACTTAATACTTAGCTGTGCCGTTTATTTTTTGTCACTTGCTATACCTTAACAATCCATTCTTTCTCATGTGAGTTTGCTTCGGCAATCTTTCTGCCGCTGTCCCTGGTGGTCAGGATTCCTGCATTAAATGCAGGTGTGACAACCAGAATTTTGGCAGGCGGTTGAGGTGATGTTGATCTGCGGTCTAGCAGGGGCCATGATTGGCAGCTACTTGGGACTCGCAACACTCCCACTGAGCGGGCACGTGGCCTGATCATTAAGCGGAAGCATCGTTTGAGATTTCCCGCACTCTGGCACCCCATGGCCTATTTAAGCGATGCTTTAGTGAAATTTCCTTCCTTTATACATTCTTGTGTTGAAGGCTTTCGGATTGCCATAGAGGGAGAGAAAAAGAGCGATAGGAAAGAGGAAAGGGTCCCCTTCATCTTCTTGAGTTTTTCGCGTTGTTTGCCATGAGGTCAACGACACTGGGTCCGTACTGATAGTGAGTGCCATCGCTGCCCTAATGGTGGACTACGGGTTCCTCAGTGATTAAGCTTACCTTGCCCTCAGCTCCCCTGGCAGAGCCAATGACCCTCCAGAGGGCTTCGTCATGGTTTATGAGCACCATCTGAAGGGTGGGCTTTATTACCCCATGGTGTGCGAGCTATACGCACTTGTAAACTGTTGCGCATTCCCATTGCAAGGCTTCATCCAAATGCTGTGCATTATTTGGTCACCTTGTGCGTTTTCGGCTGCCTCCACTCTTGCAGGTTCAATGCGAAGGCGGCGAAGGTAATCTTTTGCTTCTCTGATTTTGAAGACTGGATTTCATTGTCTCCCCGCACCGGTTTTCACTTCACGGGTACCAACTCTGACTCGATGAAGAACTGGAAGAACCGGTTCTTCTTCCTTCTGGAGCCGTCGGACTCGGAACTCTCCAACGAGTGGGGTCTAGTCCTTGAGTATTTTTGGAAGACTGTGACCACCGAGGAGAAGAGTGACTTGGCGAAGCTCATCGCGGTGATCCACTCAGAGATGAAGACGTTCTCTGCCCAGGGTCATTATTTGACTTCGCATGCCTTTGAGGCCACAAGGTGGGGACTGGAGATTGGATGGGAGATTGCTGGCTCAATGAGGAAGAGGCCTGGCGCTGTTGCACTCCTCAAGGCGTCAAGGGATCTCCTGGAGGAAAGTGTCATATTGCTAAAGACCTCGTCGGAGGAGGAGGTGGAGGCTCCTTTGAAGAGGTTGTGGGAGGCTGGTGGCACCTCCACTCGGAGATCGTAGAGATCGACGACAGAGCCTGCCGTGCATGCTGCATGTTTGACTTCGGAGTGAGTGTCGTGAACAAGTCCGTGGGAGGGAGTGGATGAACACTCACCAATCCCGATCATGGCGCTGGCTGAGCACAGAGTTCTCGTGGTGGAGCTTCACTCTAGTGGGAATCCCCTACAGGTTCTTTCGTTGATCTGGAGTGGCCAGAGGTGGCTGCTAAGGATGTGCTGATGGTGGAGATCAGCGTGCCCAAGTTTGGAGAGGTGGAGGAGGTCGGCGTTCCAGAGTCTATGACAGAGTCACCGCAGGCTTTGAGCCCTAGGGGATCAGTTAGCAAAGTGCCTCCAAAGGTGTGCGTCCAAGAAAGTGTTGCCACTGCGAATGAAGCTGTAGCTGGACAGGCTATAAGTCCGCCTTTTGTCGGCTCGGGCCCAGAGGCCATTGTGGCGGAGGCAATTCAGGAGCTAGAGCCCACAAATGTTTCCTCACCGTTGATGACTCCGGATGCTCTCCAGTCCGTGAATGTTGCCACTGGGCACTTTGAGCTCTCCAGCATACCGGCATCAGAGGCGGGCCTAATCATACGGCGCACTCTCTGCCTAGGTGCGATCATCATGGTCCCTGCATTTTTTTGTAAACTAGAACTCTGAGGCTTGCTGACCTTTTGTTTACTGTTGTAAGTCCCTGAGGGGTTCGTCTTTCTTAACATAGTGTATACTCAACTACTCGACTTCTTTCTCCAAGTCAGGGAAGAGTCCAGGCAGGAGATGGCACAACGTGTGGGAGCTGAAACTGTCGCACTCAGGGATAAGAACGAGCTACTTAAGAAATAGGTTGTGCGGCTATCGCAGGAGAGCGAACAGCTCAGGGAGTAGAACAGGCGGTTGGTGGAGGAAGGTGAACAACTGAGGGCGCAGAGCAGGCAGCTGGTAGAGGAGGGCAAACGACTTGTGGAGGAGACTTGGAAGCTGAGGCAGGAGGCCGAGCAATTGAGGGGATGGACCTCTACCCTGGTGGATGATGTATCTCGCCTTACTACTAACCTCAGGCTACGGCTCACTTCGAAAGAAGTGCGCATTGCACTCTACACTAGATTTTGGGATGGTATCCGCCTGTGTCGCCGGATCATCTCCATTGCACTTTCTGACGTTTCTGTGGGTATTTTGCATCCAGGGAATGCTGGGTTCCCTTACAGCTCCTGCTTGAGAGACTTCCTAGAAGAGAATGAGCCGTCGGATCTGTGGGGTTATCACGGTGCTTGTATTTTTTTGTTGCATAATACTGCACTGTAAAGTCGCTCATCCTTGATAAATGAAAGGCTATTATTTTCTCGCGCAAGATGTTCTTTGCTACATGACATTGCTCTTTTGAACCGTTATTCATGTATTAGAGGCTAAACTGTGAAGCTATTGTCGCCAAGGCCCCAATCCGGCACTTTCTTGCACTGTACTCGTCCTTCGTCAGAGGATGTCATTGCATCTTGTGCATTTAGTGGGAAGCTTGGTCCAGTAGAGTGGACGTTGTCGCTAGCTCATGGAGTCATGCTAAGGGCCAGTTGGGTTTTTAGGCCACGGCAGCTTTTGCACACGATACTTATCTTAGGCGCTTGGCCCCGCTCAAGGCGTAGTTGCGGTCGTGTGCACGATCCAAGCCCATGACCATCGTAGACTAAGGGTACTCTCTTCTTCTGGAGAAGGTCATCGCATGCCTGCTATTCTTGCCCCCAAAGGTTTTGGTGGCCGTGCGCTGTGGAACTTCAAAAGCCCCTGGGCCTGATATTTTGATCGCTTGGGCCATTTGGTTTGAGACTAGGGTTTTTGGGGCCAGATGGGCCCTCTGGCATAGAGCCGTGATTTGGTTGTGACCACTTTTGGGTTGTTTGCGGCGAGGCCAGGGTGGCAGGCCACCTAGGGCCCTTTCAATGCAGTGTTGAAGTTCGGACATGGCCGCTTTTTGGCCACTTGATGCGGGGTTGAGATTTCGGACATGGTAGCTTTCGGGCCACTCGGCGTAGAGCCAAGGTTTTGGGCCACTATGGGCCATTTAACGTGAGGTCGAGATTTAGTCATGGCCACTTTCGGGTAACTTGGAGCGGAGCCAAGATTCTAGTTTACAGACAGATGAGGATCCGCCCAACTTAGGGGCAGTTTAGGTCGTTTCATTTTTGAAATGTCATGCATACAAACACTCATGTGAATGATCATACAAGATAGCTAGAACAATCAATTTTATTAAATAACATAACATGTACAAACATTCATTATGATGTGTGTGTGTCTTACCTAGGCTCAGAGAAAACCTACTGGTAGTATTTTTTGAGGTTGTTAGCATTCCAGGTCCGTTGGACCAACTTGTCATCTTGGGTGCGTAGCTTGTATGCTCCATTCCGGAGTATTGCCGACACTAGAAACAGCCCCTCCCAACCTGGGGAGAGCTTATTCTTGGTAGCAGCCTTTCCCGCTGACTCTACACTCCAATGGACAAGGTCCCAACCTCAAGTGGCTATGCCCTAACCCGATTGTTGTAGTACCATGTGATACGCTGCCGCTCTCAAGCGGGCTGCGTCACACTCCTCTAAGAGCAAGTCTAAGCATTCCCTGAGCCTCTGGGGATTGGTGACCAGATCAAAGCATTCGACCCGCAGGCTAGGGAGTCCTACTTCAACAGGGACAACCACTTTGACCCCGTAGTAGAGGTTGATGAGTATCTCTCATGTTGGTCCCTGCGGGGTCGTATAATATGACTAGAGCACGGAAGGCAATTCGTCAACCCAGGGGCCTCCTGTATCTTCTAGTTTGGTCTTCAATACATACAGCAGCATGCAATTCATGACTTTGACTTGCCTGTTCGCTTGAGGTTATGCCACATATGTGTGGATCAGCCTGATGTACAGGCTTGCGCAGTATTTAGCAAATCGTTTGCTAGTGAATTAGGTTCTGTTGTCGGTCACTATGAGCTCAAGAATCCCGAAACGACAAACAATATTCTGGCAGATGATTTTCGTGGCATTCTGCTCAGTGATTTGCGCCAGGGGGATAGCTTCCACTCATTTGGTGAAGTAGTTGATACCAACTATGAGGAATTTTCTTTGTCCAATGGCCAAGGGAATAGGCCCAAGGATGTCAAGCCCCCATTGCATGAACAGCCATGGGGATTGGAGACTATGGAACACCGTGTGAGGTAGGTGCGCTATGGATCTATGAACCTAATAGCTTTCACATTTCTTTACAAATTCTAGGGCGTCGTACTTCATTGTGGGCCAAAAGAGGCCTTACTGCATGATTTTGAACACAAGGTTCTTTCCTCCGATTTGCAAACCGCATATGCCGAGGTGGACTTTGCTCAGCGCATATTCAGCCTCCTCGGGGGTCAGACATTTTAGATAGGGAGTGGAATACCCTCGGTTGTATAGCCTGCCATTGAGGATCACATACCAGCCTACTATCTTTTTGATTTGCTTAACCTCGTTGGCACTCATTGGTAGCTTGTTGTCCGCCAGATACTTGTAATACGGGGTCCTCCAGTTGTCACCTTCATCTATTCGTAGTGCCTCTTGGTCCGAATCATCCACACTGGGCACGACTGGGATTTCCAGTAGTATCCTGGCATACTGCTCCGGGGATCCTGCAGCCGTCTCTCTAGCCAACTGTTCGCTTTCCAATTTTTGATTCTGGGTACGTGTTCGATCTCAAAACGCTTGAACACCTGGATCTAGGCTTTTGCCTTCACCAAGTACTTCACGAGCTGAGAGTTTTATGCCTCGAAGACTCCTTGGATTTGATTGACCACGAGCTCGGAGTCGCTGTGCATGAACAGTGACTTGGTAGAACATTCCTTTGCTAGACGAAGTCCTACCAGAAGGGCTTCGTATTCTACCACGTTATTTGTGGTGGGGAAGGCCAGCATGGCAGAGTACTTGATTCCATGTCGTCTAGAGTTCTGAGCACGACTCCAGCTCCGCTACCTACTTAGGTTGATGATTCGTCCACGTTAAAGATCTGTGATGGAGAGCCCAGCATGTCTGAGCTCTTCGGGCCGTGTGGGCCATCTAGAGCTGGGGTCACCACCTTGTTGATGAAGTCCGTCATAGCTTGGCCCTCAAGAGCCGATCGTGGTCAGAACTCCACGTCAAACTCTCCCCATTCTATAGCCCAATTGACCAGTCGCCCGAGAGTCTCTGACTTCTGTAGGATCAACGTCAAGGGTTAATCTATTACGACAATGCTCCGGTGTGCTTGAAAGTAGGGCCTTAGCTTCTGCGCCAAATAAATGAGAGTCAGTGCAATCCATTCTGCATGCGGGTAGTGAGTCTCCACATCCATCAATACCCTGTTCATGCACTACATGGGCTGCAGTGCACCCTCGTGCACTCAAACGAGCACTGAGCTAAGTGCTGTGTCTGACATGGCAAAGTAGAGGTACAGATCTTCGCCCATAAATGGTGAACTCAGGACAGGAGGGCTTTCGAGATACATCTTCAGCTCTTAAAATGCTTCCTCGCACTTGTCAGGACGTTTTGGTCCTTCTAAGCATCTTGAAAAGGGGAAGATATTTCTCTGTGGACTTGGCCAGAAATCGTGATAAGGCTGCCAGGCACCCTGTGAGTTTCTGTGCTTCTTTCATAGTCTGCGGAAGATTCATATCGAGGATGGTTCTGATTTTCTCTGGATTTTCTTCTATGCCGCGCTGGGACACTATGAAGCTTAAGAACTTTTCGAAGGTTACCCCAAACACACATTTGACCGGGTTGAGCTTCATCCTGTGGTCCCAAAGTACCTGGAAGGTTTCCTCGAGATCATGGATGTGGTCATCGGCCATTCTTCTTTTGATGAGCACGACGTCAATCTACATTCCCATGTTTCTCCCAATCTAGGCCTCAAACATTTTGTTCACAAGGGGGCTAATAGGTTGCACCGGTGTTTTTGAGGCTGAAGAACATGACCTTATAATAGTATGTTCCTTGGTAGGTCATAAGGGAGGTGTCCTCCTCGTCATATGAGTCCATCCTGATTTGATTATAGCTTGAATAGGCATCCATAAAGCTCAGGAGTTCATGTCCTGACGTGGAGTCCACCGGTAGATCGATCAGAGGGAGAGAAAAGCTATCCCTAGGACAAGCCTTGTTAACATCGGTAAAGTTCACGCACATCTGCCACTTGCCGTTACTTTTCTTTACAAGTACGACATTCGATAGCCAGTTCGGATATTACACTTCCCTTATGAATCTAGCATCCAGCAGTCGCTTTACTTCTTCCTTGATAGCGATCAACTTTTCAAAGAAGTGGTTCCTGCTCTTCTGCCTGACAGGCTTATAACCAAGGTCGAGAACCAGCGTATGGACCATCACCTCAGCCAATATCCCGGGCATGTCAACAGGAACTCATGCGAATACGTTTGAGTTCTTTCAAAAAAAGCTGATGAGTTGGTCATAGTTAGCCACGGTAAGAGAGCCCACGATGTGCACGCACTTCTGGGCTTGGTGGGATCCAGCAGGACTGCTTCGATGGCTTCAACTGATTGGGCCTGTTGTAGCATGGCTTCTTCATGAAGATCCAAGTCTTTGTCGATGCGGTTTGGCACCACAAGGGTGACTTGGGATAGATAGTATGTCCGTCCCATCACCTCAGATCCAAGTGCCCCTCCTACACCGCATGGAGTGGGGAATTTTACCTTCAAATGAGAGATAGAAGTGATAGCCCTGAAGGCGGTGAGAAACGGTCTGCCTAGGATGGTGTTATAGATGGATGGTAGATCGACGACGAGGAATGCTAACCCCCTTGCAGCAACATGCGGGTACGTTCCCATCATGATCTCCAGCTGGATTTCTTCTTGCATAAGCACAAGTGTGTTATCCCAAACATATAGAGGGCCATCGGCCGCTTTCATCTGGTTCTTTCTCAGTCCAAGCTTAAAGAATGCATTAAGATACAGTAAATTTCAACAGCTCCCATTATCAATAAAGGCTCATTTTAGCTAGTAGTTAATAGTACCGTCTGAAACAAGTGTATATACAATAAGGGGATTGGAATGAGCGAAGGTTATATGTGCCATATTGTCGCTGATAAAGCTAATGACATCAATCCTATCCCCTACCCTTACTCTCTTGTTGCTGGGAGTTTGTTTGGGTTACGGCTGTCTGATGCTCTTGACTGGGCCTATGGAGATAACGCTGATCACACCTGCGGCTGTATAGTTCCTTGGAGGATCGCTCGCCTCGTCCTCTAAGGCTGCGGGGACCTACCCCGAGCCTTTGACCAATCGCTTAAGGTGCCCGCAGTGGATCAGGTCTTCTATCTCTTGCTGTAGTGTCTGACAGTTCTCCGTGGAATATCCCAGGCAGCAATGGTACTAATAGTATTTTGTTTGGCTCCACTGTTGGGGCTCTTTGGTGCCTTTGCCACTTGAAGAACTTTTCCTCCTAGATTTGCATCAGGTTCTTGGTGAGGGTATCGTTCAGAGGAGTCAGGGAAGTCAGCCTGTACTCCCTCCTAGGCCGTGGCTGCTTTCAGTGCTCCTGGGAGCGGTAACTGTCACCGTTCCTCTTCTTCCCAACCACCGGCTATGGTCCTTCTAGGGAACGGGTTACGCATTCGAGAAGTCTAGCCTCGTTGGCCTCCTCTACCAAGATGTAAGCTCAGGCGATGGCCTCGGCTTTCTAAAAGGATTAGGAGCACTGGTGCGTCAAGTGCTTGAAGAAGTCCCCCATGGCCAGTGTGGCAGCAAAAGTGTTGAGTTTCAGCTCCTTGGAGAGCTGGGGAATTCGGCGCACTTCAGCAATGAAGCGATTGAGGAACTGCTTTAGGTTTTTGTTCGACCTCTAGCGGAGGTGGACCAGGTGCCAAGGCTGCTTCTCCTCCCTTTGGTTGAAGGCAAACTGACTTAAGAAGCTATCGGTGAGCTCGTCGAAAGAGCAGATAGAATTTAGCTAGAAGCTGTGGAACCAAAGCAACGCATCCTCTTTGAGAGTGACAAGGAAGCATTGGCACATCACAGCCTCGCTTACTCCCTGGAGGGATAGGTGGGTGCAGAAGCCGTTGAGGTGGTCCATCAGATCCTTGCTCTCGTTGTACCCTTCCAGAGTTAGCATCTTGAACTTGTGGGGGAGCGGTTGAGTCCGGATGTCCATTGTGAAGGGTGACCTTTGCAAGTCAGCAGAGGACTAGCCAGAGTTCTCCTTAAATATGTGATCCCACATCATCTTTACGTTCTCTTCCACTGTTGGGTCAGACTCGCTCCTGTGTGCATTAATGACATCGCGGAGCTCTGTGTGACTCCACGGATCCTACTGGGCCTGCTGGTCATGACGGCCTCCCACTCGGGGAGGTCGAATGCTGAATGAGCCTGCGGCTGTCTGCCTCCTCTCGCTACGAGAGTTTTGGGTGTTGCACCACTTTGGGCTCTCCTCAGGGTCGTCTTAGCCTAGGTGGCTTTCAGTGGCTGTTTGGGCCCTGCTACCGAAGGTCGCCTGATCTGCCCACATGGGCTCTAGTGCGACGTCTTCCCTGCCCGGAGGATGACGCCTGTGGTTTCGGGGGAACACCCCCTTCCACTGAATGCCCGTCCTAGTATAGAGAGCCTAGAGCACCAGCCTCATGTCGCCTATTTTAGCTGCTAGCTGGTGAATGTCAGGTTGTGGACGGACGTCAGGATGGCTACCCACTGAAGGGTCGTCACCATGAATGGCCGCATCTCTTGCTAGGGCGTTGGTTTGCACCCGGGTGTTGACCATCTTTTTGTAAAGGAGTGAGTATTGGAAGAAGATGTTAAACTTTTTGTCACATTTTCACAGACGGCGCTAAAATTGTGTCCCGGATCTCGGGTTGTCGTATAGATTAGGGAGCCTTCGGATTCCTTATCCGTGCAGGATCTCAAGCGGGTCCGGTTTTCGTCACTGTGAACCTGGAACCTGCACAATATAAATGACAAATAAGAGGTCAAAGGTTCGGCGATATTTCTCCCACCGAAGACACTTCGACCCTCAAGTTAGTAACTTCCCACAATGAACAGAAAGGGGCACACACTTAGTGGTGCACGTAAGGTATACTGTGAACGTATTGGGGGTGTGTGAATGTAAGGGTGAGAGATTGATGAGCGTTTAGCGATAGGCCTGGCTCCCTGTATGCACCACGAAGGGTGGCTCACTCTTCGAACGTCCAAGTAAGGCTACGAAGGTAGAGTCTAGGCACTGTTTTGATTGTATGAACTCTGGAATGACCGTTTTGTGGCTCAATGTTAAGTTGGGTACCTGGAGTCTGATGGATTGATAGATCCCTATTCCTGTGAGAGGAGAGGGAATTTATTGGCTCCTTGGCCTAGAGCTTTTGGGCGTAAGAATCCTTCTTGTAGGGATTCATCGTCTGTCACCCAGTTGTGGTCGCTGGCATGTTAGTTGTCGCCTTGTGGTGGTGGGGAGACCGTCATGCCTTGCAAGCTATGCCTTGTCTTCCTCTTGTGATGAGATTGGCTAGAGAAGTATGGACAGCGGCGTGAGCCGCGGTTGGCAGCGCTAACCTTCTCCTCATTAGCTTGTTTCCTCTATGCCATTCCTGCCGCCTTGCAACCGCATTATTAAGTTGCAAGAGGTGTCAATTGGTCATGAATACTGGGCTGTCATGTAGGCCGATTTAAGTATTGGGCCGAGTTGGTCGCTCAGGCTGCTGCTTTCTAGATTAGGCCTCATGATTTCTTGGGCCCTACTTGCATTTGTCCTGACAGTATTCATTTTATTGTGGACTATCGATGGGTACTGATACCCAATGCCTAGTTGGAAGACCCATTTCCATGAGTTGGGCCATTATGCCACGGAGGCCCAGCAAACCTAGATGGCCGACTCGGCCCAAGGGGCATTATGGCCATGGAGTCCATTAAAACCAAAGGACTCACGGTAACGGTTGAGGACTCTGCTAAGCTTGCTGTAATATTTCAAATATTTTTATTCGATTTAATTGTACTTAATTAATTAATTACTTAATTAATTGTTTATACATAGGGTAATTTGGG
>JAODPA010002819.1:0-14102 GCA_025585075.1 Nepenthes mirabilis | reverse complement strand
AGGAGAGGAAGAGAGAGGGAGAGGAGAAGGGGTCGGCAGCGATGGCGGCACGCTGATGGTCATCGATGGTGAGCGGTGGCGCTGCGCAGGTTGAGGCGACAGTGGCACAGCGCGTGAAGATAAAGGAGGTGGCGGCCATGCAAGGCAGCAAGGGTTGCGGGAGGTAGCGGCTCGGTGGAGTGCGCCAGCAGAGGGCCGCGCATAGAAGAGAGAGAGAGGGCGTGACAGAGCAGAGAGAATCGCCTGATTTGGGTGTTTTGGGGTATTTCAAAATATCCTTTTATCAAATCTACGGAGTATGATATTAAAGCAAGTATTTTCTAATCCTATTTTTAGTCTGATTTAATTTTTGATATATTGTAACTATTGTTCGAGATTTTACTAATATACAGGTATTTTTCTATATACTAAATTTATTAATTATATACATGCATATATATTTTACTGGTCGTGCAGTGGTTTTACATGGTATTTATAATTTAGAGAATTTTTGAACACCCGAACAGTATATATGTATATTTGTGAATCCATATGTTGTGGAACCATGAATCAGACCGTGCGTTGGTCCACACGCATGCTGTCAGGGGCGGGGTCACTACGAGACCATGGCAGTCGGAGACCCGATAGGTCGTTATATGTGATCCAAGGCATGAGATATTGGTATCACTCCTGACGGGGAGGCTTAGTCCCAATAGGGACGTATGTGACATATTGTCTTACTTCCGCCGGTAGGATGGTTGAGATATTTAGTAGCTAACCTATCCCAACTATATATTTAAATAAGAACCATTGTAAGAAATTGACGGAATAATATTTTCAAATGTCCTAATATATAACTAAAATTTGAGATTGCACCTAAAGTCACGGGTAGTAAAATATAGTGAGCAAGTTCTTAATCTATGAAAAATAGAGTACATGGATGGCCTTGAGCTACTGGCCTAAACCGTAGTGGAGCATTGAGCTGTTGGGTTAAATCGCAACCGATATAGCCGTGGCTACCGGACGAGGGTAACCCTTTCTCAAGTTGGTATTATTTATCTTTAGTTCTCTAATTTTATACATGTTTTGTATTTATTCATATATTTTGGTGGATTGTGATTCGAGATACGTGGTTCGGCCCATGAATAGGCAATAGGAATGTTTCAAACGTACTGATGTGTTAAGCCCCGGAACATATTTTATATTTATATGTTTCGATTTCGGTATTTCTTTTGATTTTAGTTTATGACATATGAGATTTGGATCCGGACAGTAGTATATGTCCCACACGGATGTGGTGACGGTCACAATTATGTTATGTGACCTCAAATCATATGATATGATATCGTCTATGACATTTGATCGGATCATTATTCATTATACTTTTGTCCCGGATGGACTGTTTGATATGGACGATAATTTAGTACGAGATATCTCCTCAATTTTTAGGAATTTCATGAGCCTCGTATTTTATTTTTATACGATTGTGATTGTTATCCCTTCTCTCTGATTTATATATACCGTTTACATATACACGATACTTGTTGAGTTCTAGGCTCACGTTTTCATATCTTATCCCTTCAGACTAGTGGTATGGATACGCTTGTAGAAGTTTGGACATAATCTGGCATGTGATGTGAGAGGAGATGTTATGTTGGGTATATTTCTGATCTCGAGAATATATTATGATTATTATTTATGGTCAGATGATGGCCCTAATTTTTGTATAGAAAATATTGATAATTGTTATATTTGAATGCCTCTCTTGCGATTTTTGAATAGCAGGTTATGTATTATGTTTGTCCGAATTTATATCTGATGAGGTTTTGTACAGGTTTTATTATATTGGATCCTATATGTATTCGAATTATCGCACCCGGGTTGGGTTTTTATGATTAATGGAATATATAATTGATTTTATTTTTGACATGTGTATATTATATTCCTGAGTTGTGATAAAGCCATTCCTATACAAGTGCTAAATCTGCACTATACCTTCATCAGAATCCTTAGACCTTCAACTGCACAGAGTCCTCAGACGCTCAGCACATAAGTCCGTGAACCATATCCGCGCATAGTCCTCGTCCTCAATTATTTTGCACAACCTTAGCCGGTCAAGAGTATATTGATTGGATTCTTTTCACAATCGATCAATATAATATTAACTGATCATACAACTTATTTTCTCTCCGGAATTTTCGGTCAATGCTTGCTTTAGAAATTTTACTCCTACATTTTTTCACATGGTAGTGACCCCAACAAACTTTTCCTCACGACCGTATGGAAACTTAATCAGTCAGGCCAATGATTCACAGCAAGCTTCGAGCTTTCCCTAGGGCAATACTTTGATTATCATATCCGACCTATTTTCATCCATCTGTAATTTCTCTGCTGACAGTCACCCTTTATCAATAGTATCTCTCACCCGATGATATCGAATATCAATATATTTCAATTTTGAATAAAATAAGGAGTTCTTACACAGATATATGGCGCTTTGACTGTCACAGAGTACCATATACTTCTTCTATATCAAGCCCCAACTCTTGGATGAACTTTTTCATCCACAACGTCTCATTGTTGGCTTCAGTGACTTCAATGAACTCCACCTCCATAGTGAAAAGAGTAATACACTTTGCAGCTTAGATTACTAGGAGCCTGTTTCAATCCGTACAGGCTTTTCTTCAGACGACATGCCAATCCTTCCTTCCCCTTAAACTCGAACCCCTCCAATTGCTCCATATAAATTTTTTCCTCAATATCACCGTGGACTAATCTATCCAAACATCCAATTACTCTACCTCTAAATCCAGAACAACTGTCAAGCCAAGCACAACCCTTATTGAGGATATTTTTACTACAGGGGCAAATATTTTATCAAAATCAATACTTTTTCTCTGATTGAAGCCCTTTACCACCAGTCGTATATTGTACCTTGGCTGCATTGTATTCTCATCTGTTTTCAAACGGAAAACACATTTGTTCTTTAAGGCTTTCTTCCCTTTAGGCAATTCAGCCAAATCAAACATATGATTCTCGTGCAGCGAGCTAATTTCATTTTACATGCTTCCAACCATCTTTCTTTATTCTCATCCGTTATAACCTCATCAAAATCTTCAGACTTACCTGCATCAGTAAGTAGGACGTACTCATTGGATGGCATGCAGACGAACGGTTCCCTATTTCTCATGGAGTGTCAGACAGTAACCTCCTCCACCTCCTCAGTCGATTGAGAAGTGGCTTTATTTTGGTTCTCATTAAGTATCGTGACTGCCTTATTATTTTTCTCGGCCACTCTTGAACCATTGACCTCATAGTGAAGAGGTATCGGATGGACAATATCAACACTTATCTTATCCATCCGATTAGTATCAAATTTGATCTTTTTATCAATATTCTCAATTGTTTCACCTTCAACAAAAACTACGTCTTTTGACCGGACAAGCATTTTCTCAGCTGGTCCATAAAATCTGTATCCCAATTCATCTTCCCCGTAACCCAAAAGGATGCATTGTATCATCTTTGACTCTAATTTGATCCTCTCATCCTTTGGGATATAAACAAAAGTCTTACTCCCAAACATCGGAAGATGATCATAATACGGCTCCTTTCCCGTCTACATCTCCGAAACTTCACCATTTAATGTCTTATTGGGCGACTTATTAATAACATAGGCCGTCGTCTTCAAATCTTTTACCTAGAAGGATATAGAAAGTTTTGCCTCAGAGAGAAAGTATCTAACCATTTCCAAGAGTGTGCGGTTCATCCGCTTGGCCACTTCATTCAATTATGGAGACTTTGGTGGCGTCTTTTAATGCCGAATGCTATACTTTCGGCAATAGGTATCAAATACTCCAATATATTCATCCCCATTGTCGCTTCGAATGGTCTTCAACTTCTTTTCCGTCTATCATTCCACCAGAGTATGATAATACTCAAAAGTATTGAGGACTTGGTCCTTAGTTTTAAGTGGGTAAACCCATAATTTTCTTGAATATTCGTCATTGAACGACACGAAATATTGTGCCCCTCCAAATGACTTTTCTTTAAATGGTCCACATACATCAATGTGGACCAGGTGAAATAGTTCTGCCTTCATAGAGGACGAGTTTCCATGGAATGAGACCCTTCGTTGCTTTCCGACTATATAGTGCAGAGAAGTCCTCAGTTTGTCTTCCTTTATTCCTAAAATAAGGTCCTTCTTGGCCAAATGACGTAGTCCCTTTTCACTTATGTGGCCCAACTGACGGTGCCACAAATTCGAGGACTCCCTACTACTCATTGCATTCACATCTCTCTACTACTCATGTGGCCCAGCCAACGTCCTATTGACCGATTTTTTATCTCTACCGGTCAATTTTCTATTGATTTTTTGGCCGTCCACCTGAAACCATTCCTGTGCAAGTGCAAAATCTACACCATGCCTTCATCATAGTCCTCTGGCCTTCAATTGCTCAAAGTCCTCAAATGCTCAGCACACAAGCTTGCGGACCATATCCGGGCAAAATCCTCATCCTCAATTACTTTACGCAACCCTAGCCAATCAACAGCATAATCACCATATTCTTTTCTCAGCTAGTCAATAGCATGTTGAGCGAATTCTTTTATCAGCCGGTTAACATAATATTGACCAGTCATACGACTTATTTTCTCTCCAAAAATTCTAATCAATGCTTACTCCGAAAATTTCATTCATGCATTTTTCTACATGGGAGTGACCCCAACACATTGCCATGCTAGCTTAAGCCACGGTGATAAATTCACCTTTTATAGTAGAAAGCGCAATATACTTTTATAATAGTAACTATCAATATATAAATTCTCCTTAAAACTTGATTAATTTCTCAAGGTTGACTTATGAGAGTCAATATGCCTGCCTTAGCAATATCAATGTACCCAATGAAAACAAGCTTATCAGTACCAAAACTTAGAAGTATCCCAAAAGTACGTAAAAGTCCACTTGAAATTGGACCAATACTCTTTTTTAAGATTTAAATGAAATTGACTAATGGTTCCAACTATATAAGCAATATAGGTTTTATATGCACCACAGAATAAAATCAAGCTATTAATGACCAAAGTATAAAATACTTATTTATGTTAGCCTTTCATTCCCCCGTGGGACGTTTTCAAGTCCCTGATTTGAAATAATTAGTGAGGAAAAATCTAACCAGTTTGGGTGCTTTCCTGCTAAATCTTTGAAACTTTTTTTCATAATATAGATCTATTGAGACATTCAAAACTTCTTCTCCTTTCAATTTAAAAATTCTTATGATAAGAATTTCTTTGTCTATCCCAAATCTTTAGTAACAAAAGACATATTTAGTTATTTTTTTAAATTATCAATTCAGACAAAATTTCACTTTATAATATGAATATTATCTAAATAGAATAAAAAGATAACGAAATCCTCTTTAGAGAAACTTTATATTACAATGGTCCAAAATATTCTTTTAATACTTTATTATTTCATAAATGATTTAAATTTCTTATATTATTGTCTTGGAGTCTGCTTTATCCCATAGAGACTTTTTCGAACGCACACTAAGTGTTTTTCCAAGTTATGGTGAAATCTATCAAATTGTTATATGTAGATTTCTTTTGCAATATCACAATAGAGAAATATCATCTGCACATGAAATAACCTGCCTCAAAGTCTAGACTTATGGATAAATTGAAAATAATTTAAATGAAAAATATCATTATAAAAGGAAATAAGATCTTCTTAAAATCAATGCCATTTCTTTAACTATGGTCATTCAATATCAATCTTTCTTTGTACCTTAGTTGTAGGTTGCTTTCTTTGAACATCAACTTAAAAACCGATATATATTGAGTGCACTTTTCTTTTTGGCAACTTCACAAGCTCAAAAGTATTGTTTTCATGCAAATAATCCTAATCTTGCAGAGAATCCATCTACTCATTCTCATGGTCATCCTTCATAGATTTTCCAAATCTTTTGAGCTCTCCTCTATTAACAAATAACACATAAGAATTAGTTGATCGACATTTGAAGCGTCAACATTTTGTCATCGATCATCAGAGTTGAATTATTGATGTAAGTTTAAGAAATATCATCGTGAACATTATCATAATCATCATCTACCTCATCAATAGTAGAAAAATTATGCTCAATGTAACCTTATTGGTCATCTCAAACTTCATCCTCAAAGGAATTAGCTATGGTGTCAACAGCACTAGATCCATGTCAAATAGATGGTCATTATCATGAGAGACTGCTTTCTCAACCTTATCAAATTCCACAATAACCTCATCATCAATAAACACACCATATCTTAAAATAACAAGTTTTTCCTTTCCTAGATTATAGAACCACTATTCAAACCTATCTTCTCCATATCCATTAAAGTTACAGTGCTATTTCTTTCTATCAAGCTTTAATCTTTCAACCTTAGGAACATAAGCAAAAGACTTACAACCAGAACATAAAAGTAATCATAATAAACCTTTTTGTCAAACTTTACCTTATTTGAGACGTCATCCTTCACAGGGATACTAGGATAACGATTAATCACACGATTCATAGAATTCAAGGCTTTCTCTAAAAGGACCTAGGTTGCTTCTCCTCCAAAATAATACGTCAAACTCTCACAGTTAACTTTTATTTATACTCCCAACTATGAATTCAAATATGACATTTTTATGGCATCTTTTGTTTTCTTATTCCATGTTATTGGCTTTACTCATCAAATGGTCTAATGTGTTTACTTGAATTGTCATTATTGATGCACATCAAATTCTTATTTTTTGCCTTTCAAATCAAGCCATTAAATTGCATGAAGATTTTAAGAACTTAATTGTCATGTCTTACCATATAATTATACATAAACCTCAATTATCAATTATTAATGCTACACTAAAAATTATTAACAATGTATACATATGAACATTACATATTGTATTAAGGTGGCTCCATATTCAATAATTAATATTTATATTCTAATATGAAAATTGTCCCAATGGAAGACAAACAAGATTTGACACATTATCCAAATAACAGACCACCTATGCCATACCACAATTAAACCATATAAATCAAATTCATAAGCCAACATAAACATTTAAAAGTCTTCCTCTTATAACCTCTAAAAGCCACCATTCCAAATGATGCCAAATGTACTAATATATAACGTGATGAATTATAAAGGTAATTTAAGAATTTAGCAAGACATAGAAGAATAAATACAAACAAAATAACATAATATCCAAAAAGGATTATTAAAGTAACATATACAAAAAAATATTGGTAACTTTTGTAGCAAGGGCCAATGGATTCCCCCAATTGCTTGGTTCTAAATGAAAGTGGACATGTCCATATATATATTGTAGCACTATAAATAGGGTCAAAAGCTAATATTTTATTCAATGGATTGGCCTTTCCAAACTTTCATATATAAATAATATAGTGGATATATCACATGCTGTATTATCTATCAATTAACTTACTATGGTTCATTTAAAATAAAAATATCTATTGAAATCAACTTATTTTTAGAATTTATAAATAAAAAGCATAATTGGGTTATTCTTGTGAAGATTATCATGGTTTGGACTATAATATTTACACGCAGAAAGGTTTTAACACAAAATATCAAGATTAGGCTAGAATTTTAGCAATTCAAGAAATGCTTGGCCATGCGTAACTCAAGAATGAGCACAAACAAGTGTATGCGTGGAGGTATTTTACAATGTAATCTCAAATTTTCGAAAGAGAAATGAGAAATTTCAGAATTTTACAGCAAATATGAGAGAAGGAAACATGAAATGCACTTGCCAATAAATTATATGTGAGAGCAAAATAATTTAATTTCGTGAAAGTTTTGAGACATAATCTTTAGATTTTAATTAGTTAGGCAAAAGAAGAATTCTGAAAACAACTAACAAAGTGAAAGAAGAAAACGAGCCGCACACTAGTTTTGCTTGGAAAACACAAGAAATTTTGAATTCTTTTCACAAAGTAGTCCTCCTTTCTTTTCTCTCATTCTCTCTATTTGTCCTTTTTTTTTTTTTTTTTTTGGTCTGTGTATGCTGTCAAATTTCTCAGAAAAATATGAAAAAAATTAACCGAGATAGTTTTATAGAGCTCCCCTAATCACGAGCTCCTTAATTAAAATGAAGTAGGAAATGAGAGCCTATTTTTGTTCTATCTCTTAATGTTTTGTTTGTTCTAATTTTCACCCATTCTGTGTTTAATTTGTTCCATTTTATGTTTAATATTGATGCTAAAAGTCACTTATCACTATGAGTCCTAACAAAGACTAGTATTAAAGCTAGGTGCCCTGATCATAGGAAATGTTTGTCAAAATGGAAGACTCAAGTGGTAATTATAATACGTACAAATCAACAGCTTCATATTACTTGATATCAAAGCCGAGACTAGAGGATATTTTCTTTTGTAAAGATCTATACAACCAGTTCAGCGTTGGGATATGAGTAACTCCCGTGTGGGCTCATATCTGGTTAACAAATCTATTGAAAGTTTCGGCCAAACTTACATGGATACAATATTGAGACAAAATATTATTGTGTTCGTGCAAGAAGTCCGAGAGGTGACTGAACTAATGAATCCGAAGGATAGCCGGAATGGCGAATCTAAGGACAAGCTAGACTGGCAAATCCGAGGATCATCCGAAATGAAGAACTTCAAGATCCACCGGGCTGGAGAACTTGAGGATCGGCCGGATTGAAGAACTTGAGGATTGGCCGGATTGGAAAACTTGAGGACTAGCCGGACTACGATGGTGACTAGTCATGGAGCCCATAAGTGCCCGATCATAATTTACCAAAAGCACAGAAACTGATAAAAGCATGCGAAATGTTTTTTTGGGTTATAAAAGGAGAGTGAATGCGTCATTGTTGAGGTAACATATCACTTGCAAAATTTAAAGCTGGTGAGCGATTTGTGGGATTAAGACCTATGAGTATTATTAGTGAAAGAGAAAAAGAAAGAAAAGTAAAAAGGAGATTCATTTTGCCCTTACTGTTACTCTGGTGAATCCAATATAAGGAGTTGAGTGTAAGAAATTTTAGTGAGATAATACTTTAAATTTACAGGATCTTTATTATCATATTTCTCCATCATCAATCATGAATAAAGAATAAATATGCGTACCTGGATCCATGATCATTAAATTTTATGCCCAACTGTAATAGTTCTTGTCTCGAAGAACCGGGAGATGATTTCGCTCTCTTCTCCTTATAACTTGTTAAATATTATACAAGTTTTGTGTATCCCTCAAATGATGGCTAAATACGTCCTTTTATAGAGGAAGAGAGGACAATTCCCAAATTATCAAAATGCTCCTCCTTTCGCCCAAGTGATGCGTCTTGAACAAACATAACTGTTGAGAAGTGATATCCTTTCGCTCAACGGGTATGTCTCAAAGAGACATAACTATTCACCAAAGGACACATCATTTGAGAAATAATATATCCTTTCCATCAAAGGATATATTTTGTACAGGCGTGTCTTTTAGAAAATTTCTCTTTACTATTATATATATAAACTAGTAGGATTATTTAATTAATTTAATAAATCAATAATTCATATGTCTCGTCATGTGGGACATATTTTTAACATTCTTCCACTTGGCCAATATGACAATAATATTTATCTGAATTAATTAAAATAAACTTTAAGTGCGCAACATTATAATCCATTAATAGTTTATATGTCATAATACTATAATCAAATAATCGACAAATGCGAGTCATGGCAATTCCATATCATTATGCAACATAGTTCCTTCTATTTACTACAACACCTGTAAATTATATGATTAAGTCTTAAATGAGAAATATCATGCATCCAATAATAATGTCTTAGTGAGTGACTGGTCCTGTTATCAATTCAAAACTTTAAGTTCGAACAATATAGAATAAATAGGATATATCAGAAACACATTATATGAGATCTCAAATATCAAAGTAATATAATTATATTATGGGTAACGACAAAGACCCATACCGTCAACGTAATCTATAAATACTTTTGAACGTAAACTTTTAGTTAATGGATATGCAATCATAAGTTTGGTACTAATATGCTCTATTGACACTTTTTATTTCTGAATTTTACTTTTAACGGCAAGGTATTCAATTTCCATATATTTTGCACCCTTTGAATACTTGTCATTCTTTAAGAAGAAAACTGTTGCGGAATTATCACAATAAATTTTCAGCGGCCTGGCTATACTGTTAACAATTCCAAGTCCTGAAATAAAATTCTATAGCTATAATGCATGTATTGTGGCTTCAAAGCGTGCCACAAACTCTGCTTCCATCGTGAACACAGTAATCACAGATTGCTTGGCACTTTTTCACGAAATAGCTCCTCCAGCCAAAATAAAAATATATCCAGATGTAGACTTTCTGATATCTGAATATCCAGTATAGTTTGAATCTGAATATCTTATCACCTCCAAATGATCTGACTTCTTATAAGTAAGCATGTAATATTTAGTTCCTTACAAGTATCTCATCACTTTCTTTACAACTTTTCAATGATTCATACCAGGATTGCTTTGGTATCGTCCGAGCATACCAACTGTGAAACTTATATCTGGTCTAGTGCAAGTCTGTGCCTACATCAAACTTCCTACAGTAGACGCATAAGGAATATCTTTCATTTGATTTCGTTCCCATTTATTTTGTGGACATTGTATTAAACTGAATCTATCACCTTTCTAGATTGGAGCAATACTGGCTGCACAGTTCTCCATTCCAAATCTCTCTAAAATTTTCTTGATATATCCTTTCTGAGACAATCCCAATAATCCATATAATTTATTTTGAAATATTTCTATTCCTATCACATAAGTTGCCTAACCCATATCTTTCATATCAAAAATTTTAGAGAGATAACTCTTAGTCTCATGTAACAACCCAACATCACTGCTTGCAAGTAATATATCATCAACATATAGAAATAAAAATATAAATTTGCTCCCACTGACCTTCAAGTATATACACCGATCAACGGTATTTTCTGTAAAACCGAAGGATAAAATGGTATCATGAAACTTAAGGTACCATTGTCGTGAGGTTTATTTAAATCTATATATTGATTTCTTTAATTTGCAAACTAAGTTCTCTTGTCCTTTGATAGAGAATCCTTCAGGTTGTTTCATGTAAACTTCTTCATCTAAGTTTCCATTTAGAAAAGCAGTTTTTACATCCATTTGGTGTAACTCTAAATCAAAATATGCTACCAATACCATTATAATTCTTAAGAAGTCCTTTTTAGAAATTGAAGAAAATGTCTCCTTATAATCAATGCCATCTTTTTGAGTATAACCTTTAGTAACAAGTCTAGCCTTATATCGTTCGATAATGCCTTTAGAGTCGCGTTTGATTTTAAACATCCATTTACAACCAACTATTCTACAACGTTCAGGCATTTTAACAAGGTCTCAAACTTCATTATGTGCCATCGATTCTAACTCATCTTTCATGGTATCAATCCATTCAGAAGAATCATTTCTTTTTATGGCTTGTTGGAAAAAAATCGGACCATCATAATTCCTATATCATACTCAGATTCTTGTAAATAAACCAAATAGTTATTTAAAATAGCAGATCTCCTTTCCCTATGAGATCTTCTTAATGCTACTTCTTGTGACTGTTCTACATTATGTTCAATGGTGACATTTTTATTATGGATGATACAATTATCAATCTGTTGTTCAATAACAGTTTGTTTAGAAATTATGGGTATAAGGACCTGTATTCTAATTTCTTTTATCTCTACATTTTATGAAATATCACTCCCACTGATTTTACCATTCTTAAAAAATCTAGCGTTACCGATTTTTATTATTCTCATACTGTGGTTAGGACAGTAAAATCTATACCCTTTAGATTTCTCTGGATAACCAATAAAATATCCACTAACGATTCTGAATTCTAATTTCTTTTCTTGTGGATTGTACATTCTGACCTCTACTGGACACCCCCAAATATATAGGTATTGAATACTCAATTTTCTTTCAGATCATAACTCGAAAGGAGTTTTTGAAACTGTTTTATTAGGAACCCGGTTAATAATATAAGTAGCAGTCTTAAGGGCTTCCATCCACAAAAATTTAGGTATAGATGAGTAACTCAACATACTCCTAACCATATCCATTAATGTACGATTACGTCGTTCAACAACACCATTTTGCTGTGGCGTACCTGACATAATATATTGTGCACATATACCATGCTTTTCTAACAGTTTAGCAAAAGGGTCAGGACATTGTCCTGATATATCATATCTGCCATAATATTCACTATCTCTATCAGATCGAATGATTTTTACACATTTATTTAATTACCTCTCAACCTCAGAAATATATTTTTTTAAAATATTTTTAACTTGAGATTTTTCATACAATAAATAAATATAACAATAACGTAAAAAATTATCAATAAAAGTGATAAAATATTTTTCTCCTCCTAATGACGGAGAATCAAAAGGTCCACAAATATCTGTATGGATAATTTCTAAAAGTTCTAAACTTCTTGTGGCACCTTTCTTTATATGTTTGGTTTGTTTTCCTTTAATACAATCTACACATACATCAAGATCAAAAAAATTAAGGTTAGGTAAGATTATTTCATTTACCAACCTTTTCATACGATCTTTAGATATATGATCCAATCTTTTATACCACAAGAAAGAAGAATTTTCATTCATATATTTACGTTTTGTTCCAACATTATGATGCAGGATCATGAAAGTTTCAACAAAATTTTGGTCAAGGTTTATTTTGTAGAGACCATCAGAAAGAATTCCTGAGCCAAAGAAGGTTTTATTTTTGTATATGCTAATTCTTTTATTTTTAAACTTTAAAGAATAGCCTTGAAGATCAAGTTTGGAAATAAAAATGAGATTTCTAGAAATTGAAGGTACATAAAATGTCTCCACCAAATCTAAATACATTCAAATATCAAGAAATAAACGAAAAGTTTCAACAGCAGAAACAGAAACTTTGACACCATTTTCCAGGACAATGAAATTTTTATTTCGGTTTAACATTTGGGTTGTAAGGAATCCCTACATCGATTTAGAAACATGATCGTTAGAGCCAGAATCGAACCACCAGGTATTACAAGGTACTTCAATAAGATTTGATTCAAAACATACATAAGCCAAATACTCACATTTCTTTTCAAACCAAGCTTTTCATTTATAGCAATCCTTCTTAAAGTGCCCCACTTTTTTACAAAAGTGACACTTTGCATTGCTTCCCTTCTTTTGAGTCCCTGTACCAGAATGGGGCTCCTTATCTTTTGGTAATCCAGCTTTAATGCTCTCTCTTTTTCTCTTCTTCTTTTCTTTACCACCATAACCCGTTAAATTTATTGAATCAATTCCTTGTTATTTGAATCTTGCCACCTCTTGAACCAACATGCTTTCCAATTCATTAACATTTCATTTATCTTTGATAGTATTGTAATGAATTTGAAAAGATCCGTACTAAGGAGGAAGAGAATTCATTATAAACTGAATAAGAAAAAATTCATTCACATCCATACCAAGGACTTTAAGTTTTGCAGCCAAATTGGTCATCTCAAGAATGTGTTCATACATTCATTGAGTACCATCAAACTTCATGATGGTAAGTTTTACCATCAGTATTCCAGTAAAAGACTTATCCGCAAATCGAAAACGATTTTCAATAGTTTTCAATAAGTCCTTAACGTTTTCAGTTTCAGAAAATGTAAATTTAATATTATTCGCCGTGGTCATTCTCATAAATATCATACTTATTCTGTTCGATTTTTTTCATACTCTAAAATAAGATTTTTTCTCATCACTGCTTGAATCAGTAATAGCAGTAGGCTTATCTGATTGTAATGGAATATTAAGATCCAGCACACCAAGATAAAACTGGACTTGCTCAAGCCAATCAAAAAAATTAATTCCACTGAATATCGAAACAGAAGAAGCGTGAGAATGTAGCGAAATCGAAACAGATATTGTAATAAATAAACATACTCAGTATTAATACTTTGAATTAAAATAGGAGGAACATAAAACATAAGCAGCGTCATTATAATCCACCTTTGGGTGTAATTATAACACACTAATTAACTATTATAGTGATTTCCAATC
>JAODPA010002809.1:0-14102 GCA_025585075.1 Nepenthes mirabilis | reverse complement strand
TTAATATTCATATAATTTAAATATATAATAGTTCACTTGATTAATTAAACCTATAATTCAATCAAGTACACTAATTTTTTTTGGTAAGCATTTTTTTTTGGTAAGTAAATAAAATTAAAAAGAATGAAATTACAAGACAACGTTCTAACTCCAAGTATTTTTCCAATTTAGAGGTAGAATTACTTACCAAAAAAAAAAAAACTTAGAGGTAGAACATCGAGTTGGGGCATACCCCGAGCAACACTATGATCTAAGTCATGAAACCGAGCGAGACCTCAACAAAAAGGGAAGCAACATAATATGACAACTATATGATCCGCATCTAAACGACCAAATGTAACCCGGCCACAATACATACACTAAGAAAAATCTCCAGCAGGTTTGATTGGAATAACATTTGAGATAAAATGGATGCCTTAACTCAGCTGCCCTTAGAGTTCTTGGAAGCAGATCTTCCCCGCCTCCGGGACTTGGCTTGCTTCTAGGTTCCAACATAATAATCCTGATTGTAATCCACATCCATATGCATCTTTAGTTCTAGAGAGAGAGGCTCTCTCCTCTCTCTAGGTTTTTCGGCTGGAAACTGCAATCTTAAATTTCTTTTTTTTGATAAGTAATTAATTGTATTAAAAAAAAATTATTTTTGAGGGAGCCTGCTTGGCCGGTTCCCTGTTTTGGTTCCTTTTTGTAGGGGAGCCTTGTTGGCTAGTTTCTTGTTTCGGCTCCTTGCCCCTTGGACTCTGCTGGCGTGGTTCAAAAAAAATAATCTCTGGTGGGGAAACTGCGTGGCTTTCTTGGCCAGTTTCATTTTGGTCTCGTCTAAAGTCAAAGCTGATTCGTTTTGCTACTAAGGATTTGCTGTCATGTGGTAATGACATTCCAGCTCTGGATCTAAGGATGGTTGGCCTGCTGACTTGGATTTCTATTTCAGTTGGGACTGGTGGTTGCCTTGGATCTACTGGCCTGGCCAGTAGAGTGGATTTGTTGCTTCCTGTTGTGAGTTCAAGGTGGATTTGTTGCTTCCTGTCACCCAAAGTGGCCTTGTGTTTCTTGGTGGTTTTAGGGGACTCCCTTTTTTTTATGTTTCTTTTTCCAAGTCGGCAAAATACTTGATAAAAAACATAGTTTCTCTGTACATTTTTATTTAAAATTTAATACAATTAATTACTTACCCAAAAAAAGTGTTTCTTGGTGGCCGGAGTGTTTTATGCTCACCAAGATGGATTTCTTGGTCTCGTCTTGTGCTTCAATTGCCGTTTTAGGAGTGCGATTCAAATGCTGAGTTGGTTTTGCGTTTCCAACGCCGATTTCGATATTGTAATCTTATTATTAATGACTTTCGTCATGGTTTAGGGGACTTCCTGTTTCTATGTTTCTTTTTTCAAGTCGGCAAAACACTTGGTAAAGAATATAGCTGATTGTACATTTTTTCAAAATTTTAATACAATTAATTACTTAACAAAAAAAAAATTAATTACATTAAAATTTAAATAAAATGTACAAAAAATTATATTCTTTATCAAGTGTTTTGCCGACTTGGGAAAGGATATATAGAGATAAGGGAGTCCCCTAAATCCATGACAAAAGTCAGTAAGAAAAAAGGATACAAATTCAAAATCGGCATTTAAAACCCAAATCCAAATCGGCACATGACACGCACGTCGAAATCGGCAATTGAGTCGCTTGTTGAGATCGGCAAACTCAAGTCCAAATCGACACTTGATATGCCTAGTCAGCAAAACCAAACCCGCCTCCTGTCCAAATCGGCATTTGTCCAGGAATTCTAAATCGGCACTTTAAATGCAATTCAAACTCGGCACTTTACTCGCAAATCCAAATCGGGACCCCCAAGTTCAAAACGGCAATTTGATATGCCTAGTCAGCTGGTGCACCATTTCTGATCTGCACTGATTTTTCTTTTTCATCTTGGCTGGTGATGTCCCATCTGGTATAAGCTGATGCTTGCTGGGTGTGGCATATGGCCCTGCCATGGTGAAGAGTTTCGGTGGCATGCTGTTCATGGAGTACAGTTGCACGCGTTGTGAATGTGCATGGTTTTTGACATGCGTCTATCTTCCTTCTGCTGGAATGTGCTATGTTGGACTAATATGTTGCCGTCTGATTTGCTGATCTGCGTCAGCCCAAATAGGAGTTCCCGACCCCTCGTGTGATCATGTCAACATTTGGCAGTATTTTGTTGATGCTATTAAATATTGTCTTCCTGGAGGAATTTTTTGTTTTATACTTTTCTTTGGTGTCATCTAATATACCAAGCTGCTCGGGGTATACTCTAGCGTTTAATGCTTTTACTCCCAGTCAAAATACTTGGAGAAAAGCATTGTTTATGTAAATTTTTTTTCCATTTAATCCAAATTACTTACAAAAAAAAAAAAAACTTTAGACCCAAACCAAAATCGGCAATTACACGCAAGTCCAAATCGGCAATTTGAAGCGCAGTCCAAATCAGCACCCTCCAATCCTCTTCGGCAATTAACGTGCCAAGTCATTAGAAACCAAACCGATCTCAATTCTAAAATGGCGATTGGGCCACAAATCCAAATCAGTATTTTGCACGCAAAACAAATTGGCATTTTGCACGCAAATCCAAAACTGCAAAGTGGTGCGGTTTGCTCCTGAAATCATGTTTGCTGAGGCTCCCAGTTGTGCTTCTCACTGTAGGAAAATGACTCCTTGCAGTGATATTTGCCATCCGATTGTGTTTCGCAGATCCAATCTGGGCCTTAAAGATTCTTTGGAGTCCCCTGGGGATGCTGTTCCCAAATTGGCATCCCCCCTTTTTCTCTCCTTGAAGTTGCTGTGTCTTCGAATGATGTCCTACCCATCCCAGGTGCTGTTCGATTGGCAGCACTGGGGCCCTCTTGCAGTGATTCGGAGGAGTCGGTTTCTACTGCGAGCAAAATTTCCTCCAAAGTCGAGTCCCTGCGGAAGCAATTGAAGGCTTTTAAAGACAATCGTCTCCAACCTCCATCACTGTATTCTTTATCTTGTAGTTCCCATGTGGATTCTAATCCAAATGAGGCTCCTTCTATTCCGGAGCAATTTAACCACGCCTCTCTGGCTGCTTCCGATATCTCTAGCTCCAGGCTTTCTGGAATTTGGAAGCCGGCTAAGTCCCGAAAAAAGAATAGATTGGCTTCCAAAAAATCCTAAGTTCCTTCGGATCTTAGGTAGACCGATTCGGGGTCATGATCGATTTCTTGTTTTGGCTCCTTGCCCCTTGGGCTCTCCTGGCGTGGTCTCCATTAAAAAAAAAAGAAAAAAAAAGAAAAAGAGGCTTCATGGAGGCCGGAGTGGCCATGCATTTGATGAATCCGGAGTCCGGAGTGCTTTTTGTTCGCTATATGGCCGGAATGGCTATGCTTTTGATAAATTCAGAGTCTGGAGTGCTTTATGTTCGCTTAAAGGCCGGAGTGGCCAGGCGTTTGATGAATCCAGAGTTTGGATTGTTTTTTCCTTGGACGGAGTGGCTTTGTTCTTTTATCCGAAGTTCTTATATCCGGAGTGCATTTGGACGGAGTGGTTTTGTCCTCTTAAAGGCCAGAGTGTTCGTAAAGGACGGAGTGCATTTGTTAGGTTTTGAATCCGGAGTTGGCTTTGCCGATAAATATATATATATATATTTCTTTTGTGAGTACAAGGTGGTTCCCAAAGAGGCCTTGTGATTTTGGGAGGCCGGAGTGTTTTTGCTCACTTTGGACGGAGTGGCTTTGTTGATATATCCGGAGTTCCTTTGTCCGCTTAAAGGGCGGAGAGGCCTTGTTTCACTTTAAGGCTGGAGCGGCCTTGTGTGTGGCGTGGACGGAGTTGAATTGAGATTGCCACTCTCGTCTGGTACTTCAATTGCTGTTTTCGTAGTGTGATTCAAATGCTGAGTTGGTTTTGCGTTTCTTACGTCGATTTCGATATTGTAATCTTGTTTTTAATGACTTTTGTCATGGTTTAGGGGACTCCCTGATTCTATGTTTCTTTTTCCAAGTCAGCAAAATACTTGGTAAAGAACATAGCTGATTGTACATTTTATTTAAATTTTAATGCAATTAATTACTTAACCAAAAAAAACACATTACCAAACTTCAATTCCAAAAAGGCAAAGGACATACCCGTTCTGCAAGGCCAAAAAGAACTCAATTCGACAACAACAATTGCCAGGCCACGTCAGCGAGCAAGGCAATCTCAAATTCCATATTTGTGATCCGTGTTGAGTTTCTCGGTTGATTCTCACTGTCGTCAGAATGTTCTTCCCTCTGTGTTCCTTCTGAGTCAGCGAATCCAAATCGAGACGCCCTTCTCTCTTTTAAGGTTTCAAATATTGAATCTGTCATAGAGGTTTGCGACAACAGTTTTGGAGCTGCAGAATGCCTGTTCCCACGATGATGCCGAACTTGGCCGGTCTCCATAAATCTTCGCTTGGTCCTTCTCGCCCGACATCATCAACTCATTTGCCTATTGAGTGTTCCTTACAGACGGGAGTTGATGAGTTTTCGCAGCATCTTCCTTCTCCATCTGAATACCCTCCTCTTCCACCTCCTCGGCCGTCGTCCGGAGGCTCTCCTCCTCCATCTTCAGAGGCGAATGTTTCCTCGGAGACAGGTAACCCCTCTCTCGTCTCGTCATCTGGTGCTGTTTTCTCTGACATTAGGGTTGGAGTTTTTCCTTCGCTGCTAGCAGTTAATATTCATAAGGATCGAGTCTGCCCTCCTTCGGTCCTGAATTATTATCCCCCTCGATTGGTCGATGGCGATTGTGCTACCATCCTCCCCCCTCCTGATGTCAACAAAGCTGGTGAGGATTGCTCGGGTGCCACTTTGAGTGGTTCTTTCTTTGGCCGAACGCCCCATTTTAGGGCTGTGAACAACATAGTAAGGAAGATTTGGGCTCGTTTTAGATTATCTCATGTTGTTGAAATTGATAAGGATATTTTCTTGTTCCGTTTTTCCTCCGTTGCCCAGATGGAATCATGCCTTGAAAGAGGCCCTTGGATAATTTCGGGAAGCCCTTTGATTCTTAGAAGATGGAATGTTGGGGCTCCCCTGTCTAAAGAGCCGCTTAAATCTATTCCCTTGTCGATTAGGCTGCAAAATGTGCCCGTGGAGTATTGGACTCCATTGGGTCTTAGTTGGATTGCCAGTGCGGTCGGTAAGCCTATCCAACTGGACTCCAATACTACCAAAATGGGGCGAATGAATTTTGCCCGTGTTTGTGTTGAGGTGGCTTTCGATTTTGCTTTCCCCTCTAAAATTCGGATTGGTTCGGGTATGAATTCTCCGTCGACTATTGACCCAGCAGTTGAGATTCATGTCAGCTACCCTTGGAAATCGAAGAGGAAAAATTCTGTTCTTTCGGATTCTGTTGGTTCCCCGAAGCAGTTGATGGCTGTTCCTGCTCCCAGGGCTTGTTTGGGATCTGCTGAGACTGAGTCTGGGATTGATTCGTTGGGGCCACTGAGTATGGTTAGTTCTGATCGTACTCGTTTGGTCTCGGGACTACCATGGGATGCTAAAGTCCATATGATTATCAGAAACAACCAATGGGTATGGCCAAATCCATATGATCACGAAATCTCTTGTCTTGTGGAGAAAATGCCCACTTATCCTCCCAACGCCAATAGATCTGACTCAGTGAGATGGGATGGCAATGCTGATGGTAAATTTTCATCTAAATCTACTTACTTTCTTATCCATCCTCACAAGCCGACCTTGACATGGACTAATCTAGTTTGGGGTCCCTTCCATATTTCTACTCATGCCTTCACACTCTGGTTGGCCATTAAAGGTAGGCTAAGTACCACTGATCGCACCCATGGGGTTCCCAATCTCTCTTCTAAATGCATCCTTTGTGACTCGGCTGATGAAAATCACGAACATCTCTTCTTTTCCTGTTCATTCTCTAAAGATCTTTGGTCCTGGATCCAAAGGAAAGAGGATATTCAGTGGCCCTACCCTGATTGGAAGCAAAACATTGATTGGGCGGCCCATAAATAGAAAGGAAAGAATTTTATGGCTCATTCTAAAAGGATTACTCTTGCAGCCACAGTTTATTTCATCTGGAAGGAGCGTAACAAGCAGATTTTTCAAGAATCCGCCCCACAAGATATTCCACAGATTTTTTCGACGATTATCAATGCAGCTCGAGATAAATTGAAGATAACATTGGAAAATGATAAACGCATCCCGAGAATGTATCTGATGCGCTGGAATTTATAAAAAAAATTTTTGTATCGAGATTGGTTGTTCTCATTTTGTTTCTTTCCTGTATTCCAATCCCAAAAAAAAATCACCGTGTCGCAATTGGTTGTTCTCATTTTGATCCTTTTCCGTTTTCAAGTTAAACAAAAAAAAAATTAGCTTTCGGGATGGACTGTTCTATTTTTGATACTTTCCCATATCCCTTTAGATATGGTTTGTGTGTACTGGATGACAAGTCGGAGTGGCATTGTGAAGCCGGAGTACTTTTTTGCACACTTAATGGACGGAGTGGCTTACGTGGGTTGAGGCCGGAGTGGCTTTCTTTGAAGCCGGAGTGCCCTGCACTCTAAAGGACAGAGTGGATTGAGTGTTTCGAGGCAGAGTGGCATTTTGAAGCCGGAGGACAGAGTGGCATTTTGGAGCCGGAGTGCTTGTTGTGCACCAACAGGCCAGAGTGGATTGCATGCGTTGAGGCCGGAGTGGCTTTTTGGAGCCGGATTGACTTTCAAGGCCGGAGTGGATTTATGAAGCTGGAGTGCCTTTTGTACCTTTTCGTTTAAATATTTAATGCATTTAATTACAAAAAAAATTCTAAAAAAAAAATTTCTTTCTTGCAGGACACGATTACATGGGAGTGGACCAATCCAGCCGATGGCTAATGATGCTACCTTGAACAGGCACTCCCATGGATCCAAAGAGATAACAAATGAAGACATTGTGTACTTAAGGAGCTGATTGATGCATCATTGAAGCTGGCCTATCCAATATACACATTGATGGATGCTGAACACGTGATTTGATAAATGTCTCTAGATCCCTTTTCTGCGTGGATATGGATTTCTGATTGACATGACGAGTTCCTTCACTCAAAGAGATCCGCGACCGATTAGTTTTTTCGTAACCTAGATGAGCAATGCTTTTCTGTTTTTTTTGTACGTTTTCTTGAATTGGTCTATTTTAAAGGACGGAGTGGCCTGTTCCCTTTTCCGGAGCCCCTTTCCAAAAAAAAAAAAATCTCTTGTCCCTGAAGGCTAGGGTGCCTTTTGCCTTAAAGACGGAGTGGCTTTTCGTCTTATCTTTTCCGGAGCGCAAAAAGGACGGAGCTTTCATTGAAGGTTGGAGTGCTTTTCTAAAAAACCGGATCGTTTCTTGTTCTTTTCGGACGGAGTGAATGTGTGCTGCCTTCCGGAGTGCCTTTTTGCCCTCTTTGGACAGAGTGCTCTCTCTCATAGGACGGAGTGTCGTTGTTGTGATGTGGCCTGAGCAGATTTGGGATTGCCACGCTTTGTTGGGTTGCTCGTGCGACTGTTGCCGCGTGGAGGCCGGAGTGCCTTTCTCTTCTAGTGATCTTGCGGATTAAAAAAAAAAAAATCCGATTGGAGTGGCCTGTTCCCTTTTCCTCAGCCCCTTTCCAAAAAAAAAAAACCGGTTGGAGTGGCCTGTTCCCTTTTCCGAAGCCCTTTCCAAAAAAAAAAAAAAAGAGTGTGTATGTTTATTGCCCGGAATGTCTTTTCACTTTGGTCGGAGTGCTTTTCACAACCTGGTTAGAGTGAATTTGCGCGTCATTCCGATGTGCATGTGTTTCCTTCTTTGGACGGAGTGGCTTAGTCGGAGTGAATTTTTCCTATTTGGCAGAGCTCTTTGGTTTCATGCTCCGGTGTGTATTTTTTTGGAGTGCCTCTTGGCAGGAATCTCTGGCGTTCTTTTTCTCCTCAAAAAAAAAAAAAAAAATTTAGTGAGGTGGCTGGTCTGTTTTATCTTTTAGGACGGAGCCTCTTAGTTAATGTTTTCGGAGTGCTTTTCCCTTCCCAGAATGCTCTCCTTGTCTCCTTGGACGGAGTGATTTTCTCATTCTAGATGGAGTGATTTATCACTGTGGTCAGAGTGTTTGTTGGCTCGTGCTTCCAGTTGTGCATGTCCCCCATCCTTCCGGAGTGAATCCTTGGACGGAGTGGATTAGCCGGAGTGTATTTCCTCTATTTGGACGGAGCGCTTCTCTTCATTCTTCCAGAGTGCTGTTGTCTTTTAGCCGGAGTGCTTACTTGGCTCTTAGGATGGAGTGGTTTGGCTGCAAGGTCTGGTTGGCTTTTCCTCTATAGTAATCGGTTATTATTGTAATCTTTTCTTGTTGACTTTTGTAATGGGCTTAGTCCACTCCAGCAAAACCAAACTCGGCCTTGGAATCTAGAGAGAGAAGCTCTGCCTTCTCTCTACGATTTTGAATCTTTTGGTGTAGCTGGCCATGGCCGGAATCCTGGGTGTCCATCCCGTCCCTCCCCAGGACTTTGCCTCTCGTGGCTCTCCCTCTGCTCTGCCTTCGACGGCTTCAGCTCCGATATCCCCTGAGTTTCCCCCTCTCATGGGTTCCTGTTTGGAGTCGAATTTGGCTCGTCTGACTCCTGACACCCAGTTCTTGGCGCTCTTGAAGCCTGAGGCGATTCGCAAGTCTTCTGTAGCTACTGCCAGCCCCATTTCTGGGTCTGAAGTCTCCCGAAATGTCTGCATAGGCCCAGCTCCAGAGTTTTCTTTACCCCCTCCTTAATCTGCTGTTCCTTCGAAGACGTTTGCTCATTCCTCGCCTGCATGGGCAAACATTGTCTGCAAGGATGCCTCGATTGCAGGTACCGCCCTTCAATACTTCCCTCCCCCTGCCCCTCTGGGCTCCTCTGTAGAGCTCTTCCACCCTGCTGAGGTTATTCAGCAGGGCGAAGATGCTTGGAAGGATTCTCTGGTAGGTTATTTCTTCGAAACCCCCCTTAACTTCTTCGTTGTCAACCTTATTGCCCGGTTGATCGTTGACAAACGGCCTTTGTGGCGGGGCGTCAGATTAGTGATAATATCCTTTTAGCTCAGGAGCTCCTGGATAAGTATCATCTTGGGTTTGACCCGCCTAGATGTACTATGCAGGTCGACCTAATGAAAGCTTATGACTCTGTCTATTGGGATTTCTTCATCAATATTCTGACCCTCATGAAGTTTCCTCCACAAATGGTCAATTGGATTGGCCAGTGCATTACCACTCCGACGTACTCCCTCAATATCAATGGAGAAGTGGTCGGCTTGTTCAAAGGAGGCAAAGGCCTCCGCCAAGGAGATCCGCTTTCCCCCTACTTATTTGTCTTGGTGATGGAAGTCCTCAATGGCATTATTGAGGTCAAGGCAAGGCGGGATAATAATTTCAAATTTCACTGGAAATGCGCAGAAACTCAAATTGTTATGCTTGCCTTTGCTGACGACCTCCTACTCTTCTCCCATGCCGATACCAAGTCCACTCAGATTCTCAAGGACTGCCTTGAAGAATTCCACACTATCTCTGGCCTCTCCGCCAACCGGAATAAGAGTAAAATATTCATATGTTCAAAGGATTCTTCTCTTCACCAGGATATAGTTGCTACCATGGGCTTTAAAGTGGGCAAACTCCCCTTCAGATACCTGGGGGTCCCCTTGATAACCACCAGGCTTTCTGTCTCTGATTGCAAATCTCTCACCTATAGAATCACAAAGAGGATCACATCATGGAGAAATAGATGGCTCTCCTTTGGCGGGCGATTGCAACTCGTTGCCTCTATCCTCTCATCTATCCACCTTTATTGGGCTTCTCTTTTTATTTTACCCAAATCCATTCTTAAAGCAATTGATTGCATCTTACGCCGTTTCCTTTGGAATGGAACTTCTGAAGGCAGAGTCAATGCTAAAGTGGCTTGGCACGATATTTGCTACCCCAAGTCTGAAGGTGGGTTGGACGATATCTGCAAGTTTCTTTGGCGTCTCCTGACTAAAGACCCGAATTCAACTTGGTCTTCATGGATCTTCAAGAACAGAATCAAAGACCGGTGCATTTGGACCATTAAGGTCCCGGCATCGGCCCCTTGGAGCTGGTAGAAAATTATAAAACTTCGGCCTTTTATGCGAGCATACTCTGTCAAGGACATTGGGGATGGTTCTAATACTTTCCTCTGGCACGATAACTAGCACCCCCTTGGCCCCCTGAGTGAGGTGAGCACCGACCGTACTCGCTTTGTCACGGGTTTGCATTGGGATGTTAAGGTCGATGCTATAATCAGGGACAACAGTTGGGACTAGCCTAACCCTTTCGACACTGAGGTATCCCTCCTTGCCATGAATATGCCGACTAACCCTCCTCGCAGCAATCAAAAAGACTCTTTGAAATGGGCCGGGACTGTCAATGGCAAATTCTCGACTAAATCCGCATACATTCTCATCCATCCTCCCAAACCAAAGGTTATTTGGGCTCAATTGGTGTGGGGACCATCCCATATTCCTTCCCACGCATTTACCCTATGGCTCGCTATTAAGGGGAGACTGAATACCATTGACCGCCTCCATTATATCCCAAACCTTTCACCCAAATGCATTCTCTGCAACATAGGAGATGAAGACCTCGAGCATCTTTTCTTCTCCTGCCCATTTTTCAGAGCTTTATGGACTAAAGTTCAAAGTCATTCTGGTATTCATTGGCCCCATCCTGAGTGGTATCAAAATATATCTTCGGCTGCCTCTATTTGGAAAGGGAAAAGCCTTCTGGCTGTCTCTAAGCGCTTGTCTTTGGCTGCCACGGTTTACTTCATATGGAAGGAACGCAATAATCAAATTTTTCAAAAATCACCCCCCAAAACTTTACCCATCTCTTCTCTTTGGTGGTCAATGTTGTGAGGCTTAAATTATTGACCATCCCGGTGCCTAATAGGGATGGTTCTCAGCCGACTCAGATTCGGTGGGGTATTTAAAAAAAATAAAAAATTATAAAAGATGCCAGCATTGCCTACCGGCTGATCATATATGGGTGCTTCTTATGCTCTTGGATATTGTCGTTCTCCCCTTTTGGAGCTTGTGAAATATAGTTTCTTGGTTTGACTGGTTTTCCTATGGGATTGGTTCTCGGTTTTGTGTAGTTAGGCCATGCTTTTTCGTTGTATTATTTTTCTTTCGAAAATTGGGTTGTTTATGAAGCTCAGGTATTGTGATGTCCCCTCCCTCAGCACTGTCTTCCCTTCCCCCCCCCCCAAAAAAATTGTTGTTCTGCGGCTGATGTACCTGAATGGGGACTGGGGTAGTTACTCTGTAGCTGATAAAGTATATGGTTTGCCCGGTCATGGTTTGGGGTTATTTTTGCCGCAATGTTTAATCCGATGGGGCTGTGATGCTTTGGAGCTGAGTGGTTGTAGTGGCTGGAGTACCTGATTGTGGACTGGGGTTGCTGCTCTGTTGATGATTTTTCCATATGAAGAGACCCCAGTGCTTTGGCTTTGCTATCCCTGCCTGTTTTTATTGCAGTTGCTATCTATGTGAGCCTGTTGTTTGTTCTGCTGTAGAGGTAGCTGGGTTGCCGAATTGTGGTGAATGATGCTCTTACTGGCATGTGATTGATCTGATCTGCTTGGCAGTTTCAGCAGACTAATGCTATACTGGTGTGATAGTGTAGTGCATGAGCATGCCCCTAGTTTTTTAGCTTCGATGTAGTCTCAGCATGAGGACTTTTAAATCTGGCTTTATTAATGTCCCTGGGTTTTAGCATAATACTGGATGCATTCTGCTCCTATTACAAGTGTAGGCAGAAGCATTTTTATGGGTGTTGCATTACTGTCTTGTGAACACTGCTTGTGGGTATTTTGGCGTGGAAGGTTGGTTGGCATGGTTCAGATAGCTGGGCTAGGTGTGAATGTCTTGCTGTGTTTTCTGATGCACTAATGTTGCAACTGATGTTACTCAATTTTGTCTGTGGCCATGCTAGGGTTGGTAGGTGGTGCCACCTCAATGCTGCTATCCTGGCATTCTCTTTGTGGAGTGCTGGGAATGAGCATGGTTGCTGATGCTGTTCGGATTTCCCTTGCTGCCATCTTTATGCTGGATGTTGGTGCTGATAGTGAACGTATGAGTGAGATTTGATGCAGCAGAGGTGTGGCTTTTGCTAACTACTGACGTTGGTTGTGGGATGAAGACTGTATAGCTGGTTGGGTTGTCATTGTTGGTGTGGTGTGGGCTATGATGCTGAAACATTTAGAGTTGGCCTGCCTGCTTTCTCAAGCTGAAGCAGGGATCGTTGTTGCCCATGGTGTTTAGCATACTAGCTGTTCTGTGGAGCTGTGTTGCTGAAGTATGATGTTGTTGTCTACTATACTCTGGTGAAGGTGGCTTACAGCTGGAAGCCCACTCGCTGTGCTCGTTGCCATCAGATTGGTCATATGGAAACTAAATGTCTGTCCAAGACTGCTAACAATCACACTGGTACTTCTCAACCTTTAGATTCTGCCCCTTTCGATTGTAATCAAAAGGATAGTGTTAGGCATCCTGAAACAAGTGATGCAATTGTTCGTTCTGGTTCCTCCATTCCTCTCCTTAATGAGGATGCTGGTGACCTCTCGGTTGATTCACCCATTTCTGCTCCTGTGGGTCAAGCGCCTTGCACTGAGCACCTGAATGAAGGATGTGTTCCCAATTCTGGGGAAATGAGATGCTCTCCTATTGGGGATGCTGTGGACCGTTATTCCCTCCCTGATGTGCTGGTGCCCGCGATCCATGGTTCATCTGACCATGGTCTAGTGCCTCTGCCTATTGTGAACCATTCTGCCAGCTCCCCTGTTTCTCGGGATTCTGCCTCTTGTGACCATGGTCTGGATGCTCTTTCAATCTCACCTACTGTCAATGGGTTCCATGGTTGCCGTTTAGATGACTCCAGATGTATGGTTGTTGCCCTGGATTCTCAGTTGAAGGACTTGACTCCTGACTCCCCTGATTCCGGAAATGACCATCCCCCTTTGGATTTGGATGAATATTTGCTTACCCCCAGCTCTATCAAGAGGATTTCTTTGAAATATCCCTCAAATTCCTCTTTGGTAGCTGATTTGAGGGGTATTGAGTCTAATTGGAAAATTGCTAAGCCAAGGAAAAAGAAAAAAACAGCCTCTCGAAAATCCAGGGGCGTTTCTGGCTCCTAGGATCCTGATGCTGGGGTAATTTTTGTATGGGTCTTGCTCTTGGGATTTTGCTTCTGCTATAATCCAGCTTTCTTGCATGCCCTATCTTGATGTGCTTTTTGGACTGAAATATGAGTGTCTGTTTGTATGATGCTGCTGATGGTACAGCTGGTTGGTTCTGTGCTGCTGTTCAGTTTTTTTTGCTGCTGCAGCCTGTTGAGTGTAGCATATTGCTGGTGCTACTCTCTTGCTGTCGTTCTGATGTTGTCCAGCTGATGGCGACTTTGAATTTCGGACTTTTGATCCTGGGAGCCACTTTCTGAACTTTGATGGTGGTGGCTGTTTTGGAATGTGTCCTGCAAAGGCCGTGTTGAACTGTTGGTGAGCTATTGTTTCTTCCCCTGGGTGCGGCGAATACAATTAGCTGGGATCGGTTTGATGATTGGTACGTAGCTGCACCTGTGTGGGTTGCTATTGGGGCAGGTTTCTGAGTTTTGGATTTCCGGAGTAAAAGTTGCCGGAGTGAAATCTGCCAGAGTGCATTCTTTCGGAGTGGTTTTTTCGGAGTACATTTTGCCGGAGTGCAAGTTTCCGGAGTTCCATTTCTTCGATGGAGTTTTCGGCCGGAGTGGTTTTTCCCTCTTAGGCCGGAGTAGATGTGATGAGTTGAGGCCGGAGTGGCTTTGCTTGAGTAGTGTCTGTGAACCCGGTGGGCTCCCAAAAAAAAAAACCGGAGTGCTTCTTGCCGAAGTTCAATTTGCGGGAGTGAAAATGTACGGAGTGTAACTTTCCGGAGTAAACTGTGCCGGAGTGAATATGCCGGAGTGCATTGTGCCGGAGTGGTTTTTCCGGAGTACATTTTGCCGGAATGTAAATTTCTGGAGTTCTGTGCCAGTTTCGTTCCTCGTGTAAGACGGAGTGATTGGGACGGAGTGGCTTTTGCAGGACGGACTGCTTGGGA
>JAODPA010002798.1:0-14103 GCA_025585075.1 Nepenthes mirabilis | reverse complement strand
GAAAATAATTTTAATTTCCTACTGATAGACTTTGCACGCGGATCAGCCAGAGCCTCCTTCGGCTAATAGTATAAGGGACATGATGGCTTGACGCCTGATGTATTACTGGTTCTTTAATATAGGCCCATGACGAACCCCAATTACACATGAAATAGGCCTAAGACCGTCGTTAAACACCAACCATGAAAAAAAGAATCGACTACAAGCTAAGCATCCTGTTAATCTTGGTATTTACATATGCATGTTAACTTTAAAAAAACTCCTCCAGAAATCACATATTACAAGCTGCAGCTAACCTAACAAAATTGGATCAAGGACTTCAATCTACTCCCCCACGGCTGTCAAGTAGGTGGCTCAGCCAAGAGCAGGGTGTGCCACCAACCGCAGGCTATGTTTCTTGCAAGATAGCCATCAATCTTCACTCGCGAAGGAACATTGTGATCGATTACATCGCCTAAACCGAGCTGTGTGGTAATAAACATTTAACTCTTAGGCATTTAGGAACATATTTGTCAACTACATTATTAGGACTTAGAGGTGAAAATATCGATATAGGTTGCAGCCTATTCTGAGCGATATGTATCTGTATCAGACATTCTTCATCCGCAAATCATATAAAACAAATGGAGAAATATCGTCCAATATATTCAAAATATTAAGGTACATCACCTGATATTTTGAATATAATTCAATTCAAATCGCAACTTGCAAGTTTGTTGCATTATCGAAAGATATTAATATCGATAGATCTGATATGATATTCTCATATTGGCTGATATTTCATCCAATAAGCATCTAACCATACTAATTAAGGACACTTCATAGGCAAAGATCAGGGCTTCAGCATCATACCTGACCATACTTGTTCCATCCCCAGCAGAAAACCTTTCCATCCTCTAGAGCAGAAAAGCAGAAAGAGCATAATCAGACACAGGTCAGTAAATAACACAAGCACGCTCGAGATTAATATTGAGAACCACAACCGAGACGTATTATGATGTTACGTTGCAGGTAGGGGTTTGGAGATCTTTGGTTTGAACTCAGGCATCTATGTCACTGCAGAACAATCTTATTATTCCAAAGGGTTTAATATATTGGTTATGTACTATTCCCTGGTTTAATATAATCCTTGATAATGATACGATCTGAGGGCATGCTTGAAGTATACTTCATTCCTAACAAGAGTTTACATTTTTGTCTTACTTGAGATTTTTTTCTTTTTTATGGCAAAGCTCAAAATTCTGCAAGAGGAATTTATGAACTTATGGGTTAAGTCAATTTATATTAAAATTTCAGAAGGGGAACCAGTTAGTAATGGAACTTAAGGGACTAGATATTTGCCTCGGTGTTGTCGAGTAGGTGCATTTGGTATTAGTGGGATTCTAGTTTGACCATCTAAGAATGAGTTACGGGTTTCACTATATGCCCTTAAGGGATGGGAGGTGGCAAGGCTTAGTGGGGAGTCAGTGTTCTTAGCTGAACATTTCAGAGGTTTTGCCAGACTCGCTAAGAGCAGGTGGAAAACTAGTAGGAATTAGTGAAATGCCATGGGAGCCTTGCAAGCTCTGTCGAGCGTGTGCTGTCAAAAACTGGAATACATACACGGATGAAGATAAATTGGCTAAATCAATCGAGCATTGAAGAGAGTTAGTGGAATACTGAGGAGTCTCGCACTGTCTAGGCTTCCCAATGCATGCAAGAACGAGTTATTTGTGTGCTTTTTAGGAGCTAGATCTTACGAATAAATCGAAAGTTAAATCATTTTGAAAAAAATATTGCATGTATTTATCTTCAAATTCTAACAAGCTTTTTAGGAGCTAGATCTTACAAGTAAATCGAAAGTTAAATCATCTTGAAAAAAATATTGCATGTATTTATCTTCAAACTCTAACAAGCTTATGATATAATAGTAGCATTGAAGATGATTTAGCATACGTTCAAGTACAAAAAAAATTATGCTTAGGTCAAAAAATTACTCATGCAATTTATGTTTGGAGATTGCTTTATATTAATAATGATTTTTAACATACATAAAGAGGAGGGGCTTGTGGAGTATGATGAAGGTTTTGTGTTGTATAGGTATATTATTATAATTTGCACGATAAATTGTGGATACTTTAGCCTTTTAAATAAGTGCTTTCATACATAATTTAAAACTCATATTTATTCTTATTTGGTCTTATAAAAACTAATAAGTTAAAAACAATAATAAGCCTAGGATACGTGTAGATATTATAAAGATTGGACATTTGTGCAATGAGCCATAGTTAATTTGATGTCATATTTTACATTAGCTTATATACTTTATTTGATGCATACATTGCAAACATTTAAGCTTACATTTATATATTGAAACGGTTGAATCATTGCATTTTATATGTGGATTTAACATATTGAAATCAATATCCTGACATTTTTTCAAATCCAGCTATGCTTTCAATTGGTGGGTAATCTATTCTTTACATTGGTTTATCCATCCCAATATAATTTGTGGTGTACGAGCGGATCCGGGCATTGTGCACTAATCCTCAACATTTTCTAACACATGACAACAAAGAATAGTTTCAATTCCTCTCAACTGACAATTTCCTCCAAATTCAATTCATTTCTACCCAATTTATGTAACCACAACCTCAGAAAAAAAAAAAAATAGCTAAATCAGAGAAATTACCTGTCGCTATGGCGCTATGACGAGCTCCACATGAAACTATTTTAGCATGCACATTTTCTAGACTTGGAGCATCCAACAGCCTTGGAAGAGTCTGAATGAAATTCAAGGGGACTTGTTCAATGGAGAAACAAAGAAGAGAAACTTTCACATAAACAGATAATTCAGAATTCCTACATCCTCAACTCATATCAGTCTTTGCCAATCACAAATGACTCAAATTTAAAAGATCTATTTGGATAGCAAAACTAGAATTAAAACTTAATTCTATTATTTAGATTGTATAATAAATTACAATTCTAAGGAAAAAATAAAATTAAAGTATGATTAATTTTTCAATCAAATAATTCTCAGCATCAAAATTAAGTTTATTTACTCTATTCCTAAAAATTATAAAGAATTATTATCTACTATTTTTTAATTTTAAAAAATTAAAATATGAAATTAGAATTCTAATTTCATCCAGACTCCAAACGATAATATAGACAAAAAGATAAAATATATCTAGCTATCACAAATAGGGAAAAAAAATTTTACCTCAGCTTGGTCAGAACCAATCCCCAGCTGTCCAAACTGATTACCACCGAATGCATACACAGCACCATCAGCAGAAATGCAAACTGTATGCCATAATCCTAAGGCGACACCGTCGATGCGGATTCCAAGCAAAGGTGACACGCAAATCGGGCTTAACTCGTCAATTGTGCTTCCTTGCCCGCACTACATCGAACAACATCAAGATTATAACAGCTCCTCTACTTGTATAATGATTTTATAACTTTTATATAACTCTCTTCCATATATAAAAATAAAGGTATAAAAGAATGAGAGAATTTGAAGGGACTCATCCTCTCTATCTATACATGAAAAGATGGTTGTAAAAAGATCATGTATGAGTTAACACCATTGTCATTGCAAGGATCCAATTACATTGCAACCCAAATTCTAGTATGTGAAAAGCGGATAGAAAAAAGAATTAATAAAGGCTGTCTCAGCAATGCTTGTTTGGGTGAACTTCATCTTGAACACCTACTTTGCTCAGTTTTTCAGCATTCTCTACTTTTCCCATGTGTTAATATCAGACAAAATATCTTGGATACGGTATATGAAGACAAATGTTTTTGATAACCAATGATAAATATTGGTCGATGTTCATTCACAGAACATTCTAACGGGTAAATTGGAGGTTATAAGATGGGATGGCTTCACAAACTGGACAAGGAAGTCTACCACAAGGGATCAAAGTTCAACTTATTGAGGAAACTCAAAATGCCGAAGTAAATAAACTGCATTTGATTCACTAAAGACTGGAAGAGAATTACATGGAGTAAATTCAAAAGGAAATTATGCATAATAAAAACAGAATTCAAAACATAGGACATCAGTATTCATTCATCGCTGACGGCTGGAACCTTCTCTAACACTCATCAGATCACCAGCCCTTAGAGAGAGTTCAGAAATTTTCAGCTTCTTTGTGTCGGGGTTTGACCCAGACACACACAACTTAGCACAGCGGAACAAACTTAAACCCCCAGTCAATCGTCAACCACCAAACTCATGAGTACAAAAAATACAATGATATACAACGTTTTTAACTTAGAAAATCCTTTTCAAATAAGGAAAAGATTACGAGACAAATTTTAAATAAATTCACTATATAAGTGCCAGTTACAAATAACCCATTTCAAAATCAATTCACAACAATCCTGAATGAAAAATGGTTGATTATAACCCCCTCAACACAACCAACAAGCCACAAGAAAAAGTATAACGAGAAATAAGAGCAACCAAACGAAATACGATCTAAAAAATAGTTTTAGAACAACATACTCAACCTTAACGATAAACGAAACTCAAATCGAATCTCAATCGAATGTCGAACCTCTACATCTTCTCTCTTCTTCGCTTTTCTTTCTGTGTATAGCGCTCCTTGTGTGAGATTTGATTTTAAAATGCCCTAAGATCTCGTTAGCGTGATTTTATATCGCGAGCCATACTCGAGCGTCAATTAGGCGTGCCTCGGATGCAGGCACCCCTAGATTCAGCGCTCAGGCGCTCGTCACACATACCAATATTGTGTAACCCTTCGATAACTATCTGTTTATTATGGAACCCACAAGGTATTGACCAAAACCCAATAAATTTTCCCTCACGACCTCATGGGGGGACCCTTCGCCTTAACCGATGACCTTCATCGTTTGCCCTTTGGAAACTTTCCCTCCAATGGGATCCCGACATCGACCTCCGCAAGTTTGAATGATATCCTTTTTTGTTCCAACAAACCTAAAAAATTCCCACTCCCTATTGGCTTCTTCTTTGTGGTAGAATTACTCCCCCTTATACTTCTCCTCAACTTCCTCTTCTCCCCACATTGATCAATGCCCCCACTGATTGCCTTGACATTATCCTTAGCAACCGAAACCTTCATCAAGTACCGGTTTGATTGCTCACTTTCCCTTACCACAACCGAGACACCTTTGGTAAGTTTCCGTTTGCCTTTTTCAAATGCCGTGCAAAAATCTTCTTCATCAAACTTCTTGGTGAAATCACATTCAATCGCAAATCTAAGACATGTCGCATGCCTCTTAGCACGAGTTTTGTCCCGTTACTTGTCCGCAAACTAGCTTCCCCAATGCCAATAACCCTTGATAAACCATCATTACCCATCTTCAATACCCAGTAGTCTCCGGGGGAACAGGTGGTGAAGAGTGGCTTCCTTAATGTCATATGGTGTGAGGAACTGCTATCCATCACCCAAGTCATCTCCTAGTTCGGAAAGCTCCCTATCCTCCTTGTGTGGACAATTAGAAGGTCTTCGTAGGAAGCGATAGAAGTCCAATCATTTTTGTCATGATCCTTCCTCTCTTGACACTTGCCTCCGACCTCCTTATCCGGCTTCTTCTTAGAGCACTCCCGTTTCATGTGGCCTTTTTTATCATAATAAAAGTATTCCATATCTTGAAACTTGGACCGGTAGTTGCTCGTCTCCTAATTGCTATCCCAATCCCTCAATCTCCCATGTCCCCAGTTGCTAGTGGATACCAAGAGCCACGACTCCACCGAATCCTTAACATTTTCCTTCCGCTTTGACTCATTCATAAATAATGAAGCAATGACCTCATCTGGGCTGAACGTGTCTTTTCCAAATAGTAGTATCGTGACAATATGATCGTTTGAGGCCGGCCAAAAAGTCATCAATACCAACGCCTAGTCTTTCTTCTTGATATTCTCATTAAGTGCCGACATTTGCATCAATATCCGGTTGAACTCATTCAAGTACTTCTCAAAACTTCCCCCTTCCAACAAACGAAGGCCGTAGAAAATCTTCTTTATATGAAACCTCGTTGTCAAGGATTTAGATTGATACCAACTTTCAAACTTCACGCAGACCTCTATTGGATCCAACAAGTCAATGGATGTTCTTGAAGAGTGTTATCCGCGATATACAAATTGATTGTGCAATTCGCAAGATTCCTTATATCTTGTCATTCCTCATCCTTCATCTTCTCCAAATTATTTTCATTACTCCGAAGTGTTTTTACCGATCATTCTCAGGTCAAAATATTCCTCTCTTTTTTGCCAAAAAATAAAACTAATTTGTCTATTAAATTGTTCAACACAGAATAGCAAGCTCCTCAACGTTGACACCATCAAATCGTAATTTTATAACCTACTTTCTAATACCACTTGTTGGGGTTCAAGTTGGATATACACAACCTAATACAATGGAACAAATCCAAACCCCCCGTCAAACGTCAACTACCAAACTTATGAGCGTAAGAAATATAATAATGCATAATATTTTTGACGTGAATAATCCTTTTCAACTAAGGAAATAACCACGGGATAAATTTCAAACAAATCCACTATATAAATGCCAGTTATAAATAATCACTTCCGAAATCCCTGTACTATAATCTCAAGTAAAGAATGGTTGAATACAACCCCTCAACACACTCAACAAGCCATAAGAAAAAGTATAATGAGAAATAAAAGTAATCAAACAAAAACAGCTCTAGAACAACGTACCCGACATTAGCAAAAAACGGAACTCAAATCGGATTTCAATCGGATGTCGAACATTTTCCTTTTCTCTCTTCTTCTCTTCTCTCTGTGCGGCACTCCTTGTGTAAGATTTGATTTTGGAATGCCCTAAAATCACGTTAGCGTAATTTTATACTACGAGCAGTGCTCGAGCACTCGTAGGCTGTAATCTTCACCTGAATATCATGCGACCCTCTGATGACTAGTTGTTTTTTGTGGAACCTACAAGGAAGTAACCAAAGCCCAACAATTTGTAAAGATGCTTAAACTAGAGGGTGTTAGTGTTCCATCTTAGAAAGGTCCACTTCAAGGTAACTTTGTCACTGACAATCAATTGGAAGATGGCTGTGTATTTATGATGAGAACCTGTGCCCAGATTTGAACACACGGATCACACCAGCCAAGAGGCAAAGCTTAAATGGGCTTGCAAGTCTTTTGGTGATAGCTATTTAACTATCTTTCATAAAGGTAATTAGGTGCTATTAAGGTTTCTTAGTCTACATAAGATAACTTGGAGTCAGATTTGAGAATCTTTTGAAAGAAATGTGTACATGAACAGATTAGCGAATATGAGAACTTAGATTAGTAAAAATATTATCTTCTACACTCCTATATTTACTACAAGATTACTTGGACCAATTTGGAGTTAGTCTTTTGCTTTCTTTTCAAATATTTTGTTAGTATTCTTCTTTATTAATATCTTTATATTGTCCACTACAGGTATATTTCTGGTCTTCCTATAGTTTGGATTGTATTTCATTGTATTTTGTCATATTATATTGTTGGGTGAGAAACAAGTCCATAAATAGGGAAACAATATTGAATCCATGGATTGGATCCTTAACAGTTTACATCAATAAACACCATTATTTAAGCATAAATGGCTGCCTAATGCTTGAGGCTCCCATATAGTAGGACCCAGGAAAAGTCATATGCATATAGAATAATTGTTTTATCTTAAACTTACAATTCTCCAAGTCAGAAATAAAGCATCTAGCTATGTTATTATTATCTTTAAGCATAAAAGGCATCCAGTACATAAGTCTCTCACAAAGGATCTAGGAAGAGTAATATGGACATACACAACTTGTTTAATCTTAACCTCACAATTATCCCAATCAAAAAAAGAAAAAAAAAAAATCATTTGGCTACGTTGTTCTATCTAAGACACTTGTTCACCCATTTTTCTTTTTCCCATAAGGTTCAGGGGACATGCACACTTTTCTGAAGCAGCAAGTGATCTTACATAAGATAGGTTATTGCTATTTCCACGGGACGACTAGCCTTCTATTCTATCTTTCTTTTTTGGTTCTTATTGTTGGAAATTCAGCCCGGATACACACAACCAGTGCAGTAGAACAAACCGAACCCCCTGTCGGCCGTCAACCACTAAATTGTGAGCACAATGAATACAACAGTGTACAACGATTTTTAACGTAGAAAACACTTTTCAACAGAAAAAAAAAAAACATGGGACAAGTTTCGAAAAATTTTACTATGTAAAATAGGTTATACAAATTCCAAAATAAAGTACAAGCAACCTATCCAAGACAGAGCAAGAGACGAGAGAGTAAAACACGACCGGCAAAATATTCTTCGTAACTTAGAAAATAGCACACACACATAGGTCAGCAGTGACCAGAAGCTTCGATCCTTCTTCTTCCCCTATTCTCTCTCCCTTTCTCTCTTCTCTTCTCTTTTTTCTCACCAGTGATACTCTCTACTCCCTAATTTTACAAGTGTTTGGCGAAAGTCTCACATTCCGCACAAACCCTAAAGCACTTCGTGCACTTTATAATGATGTTTGGCCAAAAACGCATTTCCCACGCTTTTACAACCCTAAAAATGCATTTTTCACATTTTTACAATGTAAACCACTGGACTGGCAACCAACCATTAGTCAACATAAGCAGTCTGGTCACCCCTCTGACTTTGTAGTCCGGTCAGCTTTTTGAATCAGCAGTCCACAGCTTACGACCAGGCAGTTCGATCGGCTCTACAATTCGATGTCCGGCCGCCATTCAGCCTCTTTGCCCGGTCTCCTTTCACCCTCGGCTTTGCCTGGTCACCCCTCGGCCTCGGCTCCAATCTGGTCACCCCTTGGCCTCGGCTCCAATCTTGCCTCCAATCTCTGCAACCAATCCGCACTCCAGCTAGTGCAGCCGGTTGGCCCCTCGGTCATTGCAACCAGTCCGCACTCCAGTCTGTGCAACCTAGTTACCTTTCAGCCGCTTCCCCACGCACTTTTCGTGTGCGAACACTCCAATCCTTGCATACCCCTTGTACGACATTCCGATAATCTTCCGTTTATTGAGACACCCACAATGAAGTAATCAAAACCCAACACTTATATAGGCTGACATTGTTACAAAAGATATCCAAATGTAAGGAAAACATATTGATAGGGCCAATGCCAAGTTTTATGTGCCCCTCATAGAGGCAGCCCCAGCTCATTGCCATTTTCTTTCCATTGGAAGAAGGCCCATCTCACATGGGTTACAAATTCTACTAGAAAATAGAATTTGCTTCTTAGATCAATTTTTTCTTTTATTATTTGATATTTAATTTTTTGGTCATTTTTATGAGTTTCACAAATTCTTCAGTAGTTGAAAGCAGTGAGTCCACACCTTTTCCAATTCCCATCAATTTTAACTCTCAATCCCTTAAGTTTCCTCATAATTACCATGAGTTTCAAACTTTCACATCCAAATAAACTCAACATTTTATTCCTCAATTACTATATGAGGAGTGTTTTGTACGAAAAAAAAAAATGTACAAGAGCTGAGGAAATCACTAGCCAGGCAAAATGATGTGTGGTGAGGCTGACAAAAACACAGAAAAAAGTGAGAGAGTCCAGAGAGGGTTGAGAGAAAACTTTATAGAATTGTAAAAGTTCTCATTTTATATATTTTTCCTTTGATTGTGGACAAAGGCTAAATTAGCCAAACCATGTCATATGTTATGTTCTTTTATTATTTTTGCGCCATCTATGTCCTAATAGAACGGCCTAGGACTATAGTCTTATCTAGGTAGGCTATTTTCTCAGGTGTTAAACTTATAAATATGCTTGTTATTCATTATTTTATTGCCCACTTTAGGAGTTCTTAATTTGGGAAATTTCAGTCACTTACGGGTTGACTTGAGGATTACCAGCCGGTTTGCAGCAACCCAGTTGCTAGAGTGGATGTCAAAGTCCTCAACTGGTATGCCTCAACCTCCATAATATAAACCGTAAGGACTCTCAAATTCCCAAATAATCCAATCTACGAACTACAACATGTATAATAGTCACAATCTGCTGCGAAGAGTTTCAAAAGGAAACACAATATGCAACATCATGATTCATGGCAGTACAGTTCTTGATTCAGACAAGCTCACCTGTCCATAGAGTCCCCAGCCAAAGGTAAGTAGCGCTCCAGCATCTGCGTATCAAGCCATTTGCATCAGGAAAGCAATATTTCAGTATGATGAAATTATACAGATTTGATACATAAGATAATATACCAGGCAGCGACAACTAAAAACTCTGGATCTAAGAAACAAGAACATTTTCCTAGAACTAAAGGGTCAGTGGCCAACATGTATCAGATATCAACCCTCTCCCGTCACACTTTGACACGTGTTCACTTTTTTTAATTGTTTTGAAATTCAACAGTTCCGACACATTTAAAAATATTTTGAACACACTTGAGACACATTTTAGAGATATTTTTTCAAAATTTTTGCATATACATTACGTTATTTGATTATTATAAAGTATAAAATGATACAATTAATATATAAAAAATTTACTAGATTATNCTTTTATATTGATTCAATTGTGTAATTTTCTATGAAATTTTTTTTAGATTAAAAATAAGAAATATATATATTTTTTACTAATTTAATATAAAATAGTATTATTCATCAATTTAAAAATAATAAAATATGACTTCAGTTAATAATTCTACAGTGTCTTGTGTCCTCAGTTTGAGAAAAAATAGCATATTGTTGTGTCAGTGCTATTTTCGTGTCTCTCAATTAGTTGTGATACAATCTAACATTAAGAGAATGCCAATTGGGAACCAAGACCCAAGTCAATGCCAAACAGGAAATTAACAATATAAATGCGATGGCTTGGAGCACATCTTTCGTTCTCTCTGCTACTTTAAGTGATTGTTATGACTACAAAGAAACAAAAAATATCAATTACAAATATATAAGAGCCAAAACTGTAAAAGCCATTCGATCCTATATAAGCATCTGGGTTAAGACAGCACCAAGACAGCAATCCAATATCATCCATCTGCTTAAGCTTATATGTCAAAACACCACAATTGAAAAACAAGAAATTGAATTTTTACCAGTGATTACAGCACTGTGCCGTCCACCACAAGCAATCCCCTTGATATATCTCCCAGGAACTCTGAAGCTCTCTCCCTCTGAAGCTCTTTCTTCTCTCAATGAAGAGGACTTGATGCAAGGTATAGGATGAGGAGATGACACCATCCGTATTCTTGAACCCAAACCTAATTGCCCTTCTCCTCCATAACCCCAACCCCACACTTGTCCTAAATCTGAAACTTAATGAAAAACAGTAAACATCAACTTTCTATGCAGCAGCAATCTTCAGAGGTTTAACAAATGGCAGCTGCCTGCATTACATTGAACTTGAAGATGCTCACATTTTCAAGTTAGGATATCAAGCTCTTCTACTACGGCACTGATTTGAGAACGTACTTGAAGGGACATATAACTTTCAGTTGGGCATTATGATGCCAGCAAGAGGGGAAGTCCTATAGCAAGCCCTCACAATGGGACTCACATTTTCAAGTTAAGATATCAAGTTCATATACTATGGCACTGATTTGAGGACTTACTTGATCAATGCTCTGTATTCACGGTCCAAGCAATTGTGCCAAACTAAGTTTCTGGATTCTTTAATGATGACATACAAATAGTCCAGAGCCAGGCTACATGTTAGCGAGAAAATTCACCTGACAATACTAACGTATGTCGTCCACCTGCAGCAACTTCGGCAATCCTTACTCCTGGGCTCAATGTCACCAGACTAGGCAATGCTGATAGATTTTCCTCACTTGATGTGGAGCTTTCGGCAGTTTGTTTAGTCGCTGATACCTTTCGTCGCTTTGTACCTTCTTCTCCCACCCCTTTACTATCTAAAATAGACCCTGATCCACCAGTAGTTGAACCTTGAGACCGAGGGCTCACTGCAAAAGAAGTCATCATCTTGCTTAAAAAAAAAAAAGTTTTAATCCTTTAAATTTAAGCATTATTGTGAACAATTTTCACCTTGGTCTGACAAGAGGGAACTATGTTTTCCAACTCCATCCTTCTCTAAGTTACAACCTGAAGGAGAATCTCCGAAGACCTTTCCAGATGGTACACACTCTTTCCAACCCCACGTGTAAACTTCTCCAGTATCTGTATTCAAGTTAAAACTGAATCAGCTATCTCCTGTGTTTTTTGCTATGCTTCTAACCTTACTTAGGAAACGAACAAAACCCACGGCCTATCATTTCGTCAACTAACTACAAATTCATTCAGTAACTAAACAGCCAGGAAATCAGTGATACCTGTTACTGAAACACAATGGGCCCAACCAGCTGCTGCTTTAACTACTGAAACTTCAGCGGGGAGAGGAAAAGGCTCTGGTGTTTCCTTGACAAATTCAATTGCAAACATGTAGGTTAATTCGAGGAAGGAGACAACCCATGACTCAAAATGCATAGTGCATTAGAACAACCGCATTTACCCCATGCTTCCCAGATGTCACATAGCTTGGCCCTAAATCATCTGTGGAACCCCACGTAATTGGCTTCCCAGAATCTGATTGTTAAAACAGCAAAATTTAATGCACAGCGTTAGCATAAACAAGAGCAACTAGTACTAAACTTCAGGAGCACTAAACTTGAAATTCCAGTTGAAAGATTTCATCTTTGAGAGGTCAACTCCATGAAATCCTCCCCCCCCCCCCTCCCGGAAGAAAAAAGAAAGAACAGATCTGTTAAATTGGATTCATAGACCACAAAAACTAAAAGTCAAATAAATATTAACATCGGACAAGAGATAATAGGGAACCAGCAAGTAGATTTTATTGAAGAAGGACAATTTTAAACAAACAGTTTCGGGACCTTTCAAACATCGAGAATATCGTGAAGTTGAGCAGAGATTACTTGTATTCTACACTAAAATTAAGAATAAATTAAAAAGGTTCCCTTGGGAGATTGAAACTCATTTAAGTTTCATAAACCATAAGCAGCATTTTCGAATCTCAGCGTCGAAAAACAAATATAGCTACTCGGAAAAAAAAAAAATCCAAATCGGAAAAGAAAAAGAGGAAGACGTTGTCAGATCAAAGGAAAGCACCAGAAATAGCCAACGCGAAACCACAACCGCCGCCGCAAACGTCCTTCCAGCCGCCAATAGACGGCGGAAGCTTCACTGGAACCGGCGACTGGATCGGCGCCCTCTGCGGCAAAGCTCCCGGTAAATACCCCCACATGAACACCAATTTATCTCCCTCCACCATTGTAACCGCTTCCTCCCGTCCTCCGTCGCCATTCATGGCGAAACCAGAGAGAGCAAAATCCACGAACAATAAACAAGATCCCGAAACCCAAAAAAAAAAAATCTCGCCCCCACGAAGCAGAAGATAGTGAAGCAAGCAAGATGCTTAGCTGTGTGGTAGTTCGAGTGATTGGGGAAAGTTCCCTCTCCCCCTTTTTTTTTTCCTTTTTTTTTTTTTGCGTCGAAATGTCTGATGGAAAGTGCCCCAATTTCATTCGCCGAGCGGCAGAGACGACACAGGGGCCGTATCATAATCGAGCGAAGGCTGGCGCCACGTAGGAAGGTCACATGGTCGATCGACCACGTGGCGGGATAACAGCCGCTCTTGTCCCGGGCACTACGGGCCAGGAGTTCCCTGGAAGTTTCTGGAAAGTCGACGGGCTTCCGCCTCTAGAAGTCGAGGAGTCTAGAAGCATCACGACACGTGGCAGCCTTCTGTTCCGGCAACGTTTTTTCTTCCGAAACGCTGCCTGTCATTTTTAATTTGCCACGTTTCAGGAATTTGCGCTTAGCGTTTTTCGAGTGGTGCCACGTCCTCAGGGGTCGCCGTGCACTGTTCTTTTTCAAAATAATCCCGCCGATGCCTGGACGACACGTGTTCCAGTCTGACGAATACACTCCTTCTACCATGTGGCAACATTTCATTGGTTGAAATTTCTGGATCATACACCGTGGAATCTCAGCTTCGAGGGCCCCGTTTTAACCCTTCTCCTTCTCCTTCAATTTAAATTTATTGTTTATTTTTTGTTTTAACTTTGACACCATATTATTGAAAATTAATGTAAAAATTAATCATATTAAAATTATAATTATCCCCATAA
>JAODPA010002787.1:0-14103 GCA_025585075.1 Nepenthes mirabilis | reverse complement strand
CTCCGCAGAAGATGCGGACAGAAATTTCAAAACGAAATTTGAAATTGAAGAGAGAAGCGATAGCTTCTCTCTCTATGTGAGGCGGACTCTGCGAGCTTCTCTCTCAAAACTGTGTTAAGGGTAAGCTTTTTAACGTGACTGGCCCCACCGCTTCGCGGCCCCATAACCCAGAAATCCCGAAGGATTTTTTGGGAGGCTCAGTACCACGGATGCTTCCGCGGAGAATCGAACCCGGGTGGAGAGGGAAGGCATAAGCGTTAATCACCACCAGGCCGAACTCCGCTTCGCCCCCTTACGGCATCACATTCCTTATAAATACCCTGCTTCAGCTACTGAGAAAGGGTCCTGACGCTGAATTCATCTGCGACACTCAAGCAAGAAGGTCCGGGTAGAGAGAGACGCTCTCTTCTCTCTCTAAAATTTCAAATTTGTCCCGCCTGCGAATTTGATTTCTCGTCTCCGTCCGCCATGGCCGGCCACCTCGAGCCCCCCTCGGGTTCTCTGCCGGGCTCTGTTTCCCATGTCCCCTCTGTTCCTTCCTCTCCAAAGGCTTTGGTGCCATCAGGTCCTCTTCCGGAAAGCAAGATTCTGGACGCTTTGAAACCTAAGGGTTTCGACTTCGTCTCCAAAAGTCATGCGCAAAGCTCCCCCCGATGGGCTGATATTGTTCGCAAGGATAGTATTGAGGCTCAAAATGAACTGAAATTCTTTCCTCCTTTGGCCGGTGGGGCTGACTCGTCCGTTATCTCTCCTCCGCCAGAGGTCGTAAACGAAGGCTAATCTTTCTGGGGCTTTACTCTGGTAGGCCACTTCTATGATTCCCCGCCTCACTTTCTGGCGATTAAAGCCATAGCAAAAAAGATTTGGGCCCGATACGGTTTCACACACACCGCGTGCAACGAATTTGGTTTTTTCTTCTTCCGTTTCTCTTCGATGGAGATGATGGAAAAATATATTCAAGCCAGTCCATGGCTCTTGGCGGGGAAGGCTATCTTCCTTAAACGCTGGACGCCAGGCATCATTTTGAACAAGGATGAACTTAAACGCTTCCCCATTTGGATCAAACTCCTCAATGTGCCGATTGAGTACTGGACCCTTGACGGCCTCAGCTGGGTGGCTAGTGCTGTTGGTATTCCTCTTCAGCTCGACCCCCAGACTGCCCGTATGGAGAACATATCATCTGTAAAAATCTGTGTTGAAGTGGGCGTCGATGGCCCCTTTCCCACATGTATCACCATCAAATCCTTCCATGATTCGGCTCCCATAGTGGTGAAGGCCCATAGTGGTGAAGGTGGAGTATAGCTGGAGGCCAATTAGGTGTAGTCGTTGCCGTTTGTTGGGGCATGATGAAGCTCATTGCCGTTCCAAGGTTATGAAACCTCCAACAGGTAATTCTAGCTCCAATTCCCCCATTTCAGTTCATGTGGAACAGGCCCAATTGGTTCCCTCGCCATGCCCTGAGCACATGACCGATGAATGTGTTCCCAATTCTGTGGATGTGAGTAGCCCCCCTATTGGGGCTGTGATGGACTCTCAAACCCTCCCTGGTCTGCTGGTTCCCACGAACCAAGTTACCTCTACCCCTGGTCCGGTGTCCCTGCCACCTCTGGACCGTTTTGCCTACACAGGGATGCATTGCTCCCCCCTCTGGACCCATTGCTTGCACCCCTGTTGCACTGCTTCCGGTCTCAGTCCATGGTTCCTGTATCCAGAATGAGTGTGCTCCATCAAACTCATCTGCTGACAGTGGGCACCAAGTATGCCTCTCAGATGCCTCCAGGTGTTTGGATGGTCCTCATGATACGTAGATTAATGATTTGTCTCCTAATTCCCCTGATTCCTAGACTCAACATCATCCTTTTGATATTGATGAGTTTATGCTTACCCCAAGCTCTATCAAGAGGATTTCCAAGAAGTATACCTTGAATTCCTCTCTGGTAGATGATTTGCGGGGCATGGAGTTTGATTGGAAGACTTCTAAGACTAGGAAAAAGAAAAAAGCTGCCTCTAAAAAATCTAGGGGCGCTTCTGGCTCTTAGGCCTATGCTGCTGGGGTATTTTTTTGACTGGGTCTTTCTCCCAGGGCCCTGGTTTTGATCTTCTGATTTAGGCCAGCTTCTGTGCTGCTGCCTGCTATGTCTTGGTGAGAATTTTGATGCTTATCTCCGCGAAGGATGTATGCTATGGCTCTGGCAATGTGATCCTGAACTCCTGGGATCATCATCTACCTCCAGAAAGATGCTGAAACTTGATCCTGCTGTTGCTATTTCTAGCGCAACATTTTGCCTGGCTGCTGTCCAGCAGTTGATGGATGTTTGTCCTTATCTGATTGTTTGGAGATTTAGCCGTAAGGTCTCGTGAGGGCTTGCGTTGTGGTGATGGAAGCTGCTCTGTTATGGTGAGGTGGCTGTTGGCACATTAGCCGGTTGCCCACTTCTTCGGTGGAGTCTGTTTCACTTAGTTCTTGCTGTGTGTTGCTGTGTAGTAATGGTAGCTTCTGATGGTGGTTGCCTTGTTTGTGAGACAGATTTGGAATGGGGGGTTAGGCTGTCAATCTGCTGCCTTAGTGCTCGATTCTGCAATGTTGTTTTCTGGTTGTCACTGGCCTGCAGTGTGTATTTGACTTCATATGTCGCTTTTTGACCGGAGTGGTTTTGAATAAATTTTGTTCCCTCAGAGGCCGGAGTGGCTTTGCATTCGGAGTGCTTGTGAATCCGGAGCGCAGAAGTTACGGTGAAAACGAGATTTGCGTTAGAGAGAGAAGCTCTCGCTTCTCTCTTGGTTTTTCAAATTTCAAATCTGAAATTTGCGTTACTTTTCCCGGCCGTTTCTCTCCGTCACCGGCATGGGTTTCGAATCTGTTTTGCCTTCGCCGCTCTCGGGCATTGGCGGTGCCAGCGTCTCCATGGACGGTTATGGTGCGGTGTCGTCCGGAGGTTCTCCTCCTCCACCTTCTATGACGAATCCCCCTTTGGAGACAGGTAACCCTTCTTTCGTCTCGCCCTCTGGCGCCGATTCCGCTGTTTTTAGGGTTGAAGCCTTTCCCTCGTTGCCGTCTGATAATATTCAAAAGGTTCGTGATTGCCCTCCTCCGGCCTTGAAATATTACCCCCCTCGATCGGTCGATGGTGATTGTGCGACCATCCTCCCCCCTCATGATGTCACCAAAGCTGGTGAGGATTGTTGGGGTGCCACCTTGAGTGGCTCCTTTTTTGGTCGTACGCCCCATTTTAGGGCGGTGAACAGCATTGTAAGGAGGATTTGGGCTCATTTCGGGTTGTCTCATGTTGCTGAAATTGAGAAGGATATTTTCTTGTTTCGTTTTCTATCTGTCGCCCTGATGGAATCTTGCCTCGCAAGAGGTCCTTGGGTGATTGCGGGTTGCCCTTTGATTCTTCAAAGATGGATAGTTGGGTCTCCCCTGTCTAGAAAGCTGATTAAATCTTTTCCCTTGTGGATTACGCTGCAAAACATTCTTGTGGAATATTGGACGCCTTTGGGTCTTAGTTGGATTGCCAGTGCGGTTGGCAAGCCCATCCAACTGGATCCCATTACTGCCAAAATGGAGCGTTTGAATTTTGCCCGCGTATGTGTTGAGGTAGCTTCCGATTCTAATTTCCCTTCTAAAATTCAGATTGGGTCGAGTTCGGCTTCTCCATTGTCAGTTGAGCCAACTGTTGCGATTCTTGTGAGCTACCCTTGGAAACCGAATAGGAGAATTTCTGTTCTTCCGGGCTCTATTGGCTCTCCTAAGCAGCCGTTGTCTGTCCATGCTCCCAGGGATTATGCTGTGCCTGAGTCAGGGTTTGATCACGCTACTGGTCGTAGCGTGACTATGAATTCTCGTGAGCCTGGTATTGAGAGATCATCGCTGGTGGTTCCAGGAGCTGAATTGCAACCCCACCGGCTCTTAGGCCATTTGGAGGCAAATTTGCCTTCTGTCTCTTCTTCTGATGCGCTGATTTGTGGACCTTGTATCTTTTTTTGGTAAGTAATTAATTGTATTAAATTAAATTAAAATGTACAAAGACTGTGTATTTTACCAAGTGTTTTGCCGACTTGGAAAAAGACACAGAAAGAGAAACAAGGGAAACCCCTAAACACATGATACAAGTCGATAAGGACACTCCGTCCAGAACGCAGAAAACCACTCCGGCAACGCCACTCCGTCTCCTTAAAATGTACAAAGACTGTGTATTTTACCAAGTGTTTTGTCGACTTGGAAAAAGAGACAGAAAGAGAAACAAGGGAAACCCCCAAACACATGATACAAGTCGATAAGGACACTCCGTCCAGAACGCAGAAAACCACTCAGGCAACGCCACTCCATCTAAGGAGACAAATATCATTCCAGTAAAAGTTACTTACCAAAAAAAAACAAAAAATCATTCCAACAAAAGAAAGCACTCCGGACTATTGCACTTCAGCAAATTGAACTCCGGAGAAACTGCACTTCGGCAGAAAGTACTTCAGCAATTCCACTCCGGAAGACTTATTTTTTTTGGTAAGTAAGTGTGTATTTTGGATTTATGGGAGAAAAAAATTACAAAGCACAATGTTATAACTCCAAGTTTTTTGACTTGGAGTTAGAACAAAATACGCTAGGGCATACCCCGAGCGACAAGTACATCAGATAAAACCACAAAAAACCTCTAGGAGGAGCAATCAAACCAAAATAAAGAAAATGAACGAGTCATTTTACATGAGCATGCAACCAACAACCCAAATGCATCCCAAAAAACAGGAGGCAAATCGGCAGGATTTACATGAGCATCCAAAAATTCCTACATCAGGCATATCTTCAATCACACAGGGCCCAGCAGCAGCAAGACGGCTTGCACTACCGAACAGCAATACTGGCCAACAACCATTCCGGTTCGAGCAGCAAGGCAGAAACCCAGGGAAACAGAAAACAAAACCTTCGACTGCCATTCCATCAACAGCACCAAATCTGACTGGCACAGCAGGGGGCATGGAGCATTCTACCAACAGTCACTTACACTCAGCAAGCTGTGAAGGTCAGCATGTCAAACTGCCAACAGATCATACCACAACATCACGAGCTCATTGGCAACACTCTCAGCATGAAATCCCCACAAACCAAGCTACTAAAAGCAGCAGCATCAACCAGTATTTAAACCAGTACAGCAAATTAAGCTAGAGCATCCAGAAATCAGTCTGGATCAGCAGCAGTCTGTACCACAACTCCCAGAATCCAGGAGAGGCAGTAACAGCAGTAGCTGTTGAAACAGCAGCTTCAGCATCATTACAAAAAACACCACTGCAAACAGCAACCCGGAGCTTCAGCAAGGGGTCAGGGCGTTGCCATTTCAGCTCCAGCAAATGCATCATTTACTGCACTCAAATTTGGACATAGCAGCAAGACCAAATGAGCCAGTGGTCCACCATCAGCACAGGCCAGCCATGGAAGCCTAAGCAAGGGAAGAGATGAATTGACATCCACAAATCCACAGCAATTGCCCATTTCCCCAATTGTGCTTCCAATGGGCAGCAGATGTAGCAACAAATAAGCCACTTCAACCAAGCAGTCCAAGAGACTTCAAAACAAGCAGAAGGCCACCACCAACACAAAAGGACAGATTTCAGCCACCAGGAAGCAGCCTTCAACATCCATTAGTCAGCAGCAGCAACAACTACATGCATCAACACAAGAAGCATGGATTGAATCGCTGGGCCATTCAGGCACACAACAAACCCAAAGCTGTGCCAGCAACTCACCAGCCACTGCCTCACAATTTATGGCATCAATTTGATGCCAGCACCTTGCAAAGCTGCATCAATGCAGGAGCATATACACAAGCCTTAGAATCAGCATAAACCAAGGAAGAAAACCTGCTCAGAACAGCCTCAGCTGAAACAGCAGCACTCCAACGCACTCCATAAGCCACTCCTGGCAGCAGGAAATGCAGAACACACCAATGGGATCAGCCATCCAAGGCTCATCATCCATTGCAGCCCAATCAAAATTGTTGCAAAGTAACAAAAGCTACCGACTGGCTGTAGAAGCCAGACAAAGAAGTTACAGAGCAACAACAGCAAACAAATTGGCATTAATAGCCAAACATCAGCAATCCAATGGACTGCAACAAAGCAACTATGATAGCTGCAGACAACTCACCACAATAGAAGGATTTTCAGCGTCCGAATCGGCCACACCCACTACTTCCGCACTCCAGCCAATACCTCCAAACCAGCTTAGCAACAGGCTCCCAACCCATCAGCCCGGATGGAACGTACCGGCAGAGAGGCATCAGAGACCCGGGCTCAGGCGTTCGTCAACGTCAAACCAACAAGTAGTGAGAAGCAATTTCAACAAATATAACCCAACATCCCATAGCCAGGGCTGCGAGCATTCACCGAACGAGATCCGTAAAACAGAGAGAGAGTTGTTGTAAAGCCAGAGGAGACAGCTTCAGAAAAAAGGCGAACCCCAGATTCATAGCTTCAGAGCATCATGAAGCCGTTAGTTGCTTCAAATTTCAGACCCCAACTCAAAATGAGGGCACACCGACATCGAAAGCGGACAACCAAGACGACTTCGCAAGCAGAAGACTCGACAGAAATCCAAAGCGAAGCCCGAACCTTCATCCCCATCTGAATGGGAGAATCGATTCTAGAGCACAGCCCTAGGCTCGAACCAAGGAGAGAGGGAATCGACCTTGTGAGAGCAACGAGGCCTCAATAGATGGAACGCCACCGAAAACTCAGAGGATGAGGAGCCTCAGCTACGACAGCTCCAACAGCTCCAACGGAAAGGGAGCAAGGTGGAGATGGAGATTCAAAGGGCGCCGACGTTCCAGAACAGAGTTCTAGAAGCGTAGGAAGCTAGAATCGGGAAACGTTAGACGGCCGGGCAGAGCAGCCAGGAGGCCGGCCGAGGCCGGCTCCGGCGCCGCCCGACCAGAGGAGGGTCACCGCAGGAGACGGCTGGGCGGGCCAAGCGCCAGCAGTTCAAAATTCAAATTTCAAAACTAGAGAGAGGGGAGAGCACCTCTCCTAGAAGACTTCACATCGAAAAGTTGCACTCCTGGAAATTTGCACTCCGGCAAAAATGAACTCCGGAATGAAGCACTCTGGATTAGGTACTCCGGAAATATGCAATTCAACGAACAGTACTCCGGAAAGTTGCACTCCGGCAAAAAGAGCTCCAGTTAATTCCACTCCAGAAAACGTCACACTGAGAGAAAGCACTCCGGACATTTTCACTTCGGCAAAAGAAGAACTCCGGAAAAAAGCACTCCGGATTCAATACTCCGAAATCAAGCGCATTCCAGTCTAAAGGGGGGAAGTGCTTTTTTTTTTTTTTTTGTAAGCAAGTATTTTGGATTAATAGGAGAAAAAATTACAAATATAATGTTTAATCGCCAAGTATCTTGACTTGGGGATGAAACATTATCTGTTGGGGCATACCCCGAGCAACTAGTACATTCAAAGGTACACTATAGCCTCTAAGAGGCCAACGTTCTACATAATCAACAGAAAATAAAAACAGTACATCACATTCAAAAACAGTACAGCCTCTAAGGGACCAAAACCAAACCGGCAGCAGATGCATCAAGTCCACGTCCGCAAACCGGCTGAAATCAAGCCAGTGTCAAAGCCACGTTGCAGAAATTCAAATCGGGACCAAATGGAGCAGAAACTGGATTACACAAAATCACAGTCCATTCCGGCATTTGACCCTGTGCCAACCGGTTTGCAAATGAGATTGAAACCGGCCTTGATTCCATTCCGGCAAAACCGTGAAGATAGAGTGCATAACCTGGAAAGCTCAATCCACAACAACATAGATTCCATTCCGAAAAAACCAAGTGCGAAACGGCATTGCACGAAAACGATTTCCAAACCGGCATAAGAGCCTATGCAAGCATGATATCCAGCCAAATCAACACCAGAAGCAGTGAGATAGATTAACAGTGCAGTGCAATCAGCTCCAGCTACATCACAGGACTTCAAGCTTCACCATGATCAGCAACCCATCCTCTGGATGCAGCAAGTAAATTGCCACTGCACCAAAATAGTACAACAGCCATTTCATAATCAGCAGAAGAACAGAGCCATGAACCGCACCATGAACTCCTGCAACAACTACAATCCACGGGAAGAGCCTCCCAACTATGCTCCCTTCCAGACAGTCTCAGCATACAATTCAGAACCACTTCTTATCAGCCATATCGTCAGATGTCACACTTATACCATCCTTCGACTATTGATCAGTTGGAGCCCCATCAGCAGGGCAGCATACCAAAACAGGGGAGCATTGAAGCACCCAACACCAATAGGCAGTATCAGCTACTCCTAATGAACTCCCAGAAGCTGCTCTTCACAGCAGAGGCCAAAAACAGCAGGATTCCAGCTCGTCCAAACATAGAAACAGCAATACAACCTCACTCAGCATACATCAGACCCACTTCTCATCAGCTATATCATAAGATGCCAAATTTATAGCCATCCTTCGACTGTTGATCAATTGGAGCCCCAGCAGTAGGGCATAAGCCTTAGGTGGGAAAGCAGCAGACACCCAAGGGTCAGGTTGCATCAGAAGCCAGCCGCTCCACTGAAAAGCCACATCCATGAACAAACAGCTACCTCACCTTAACAGAGTAGCTCCAAAACAAAAACCTTAACAAGGCCAGGAGTTAGGATACCCAAGCAAAGGGGGCACACACCCAACTTTATTCAGGCCAAAACGCAATTCAACCGAATGCAACAGCATGTAAGCTGGAATAAAATAGAGAATCAAAACACAGGGTCCCAGGATACCCCAGTCAAAAAAAGACCCCAGCAGAATGATCCTAAGAGCAGGGAGTGCCTCTGGATTTTCGAGAGCCAGCTTTTTTCTTTTTCCTAGTTGAAGACACCTTCCATTCATTTTCCAAACCCCGCAATTCATCACCCAAAGAGGATTTCGAGGAGTATTTCAACGAAATCCTCTTGATTGAGGAAGGGGTAAGCAAGTATTCATCCAAGTCCAATGGGTGAGATTCAGACCCAGAGTCATGGGAGGTTGGAGCCACCTCATTACACTGAGGATCCACAACCAGGTCTCCGGAGGCATCCAAGAGGCAGGATTGAAATCCATTGTCGGTAGGAAAGGTTGAGGGAACAGCCAAGCCCAATTGGGAGGGAAGAGGATCCTGATTTACAGGCCTAACGATATCCAACTCAGGTGGTTGTGGGTCAACATCACTCAACAAGGATGAACATTGGCCAGAAAAGGCCTCAGTATGAATTGGGGGCTCGGCCATCTGGGAACCACAATCCACATGAAGGACAGATGTGGAGGGATGGACGGAGTCCGGCATCAAAGCATTGGGAGAGCAGGCTTTAAGGTCTAGAGGGGGTAGCGAATCATCTCAGGTGCTGGCAGAATGATCCACAGGAGGCAGAGTCTCCAGCCCATGGCCAGGAGCAGCCCCAATTTGGGAATTACTCTCTACCCCAAAGAGGGGAACACAGCCATCAGACGACTGTACCGAGCAAGGCAGTGGAACCAGTTTGGATTGTTACACAGGAACAGAACTGGGTGGGATGGAGCAAGAATTACCAGTAGAAGATTTGGAAACCCTAGAACGGCAAAGAGCTTCAACATGCCCCAGCAGATTGCACCGACTGCATCTGATTGGCCTCCAGCTATACTCGACCTTCACCATAATGGGAGCCGAGTCATGACACGACTTGATAGTAAGACATTTGGGAAAGGGGTCATTGACCCCCACTTCAACACATATCCTTGCATAAGATAGGTTCTCCATACGGACAGTTCGGGGATCCAGCTGAAGAGGAACACCAACTGCGCTAGCCACCCAACTAAGGCCGTCCAGAGTCCAGTAATCAATCGGCACATTGAGGAGTTTTATCCAAATGGGAAAGCGAGAAAGTTCCACCTTGTTCAAGTTCATGCCCGGCATCCAGCGTTTGAGGAATATGGCCTTCCCCGCCAGGAGCCATGGGCCGGCTTGTAAACATTTTTCCAGCATCTCCAGCGACGAGAAACGAAAGAAGAAAAAACCACACTCGTTACAAGCTATGTGTGTGAGCCCGAATCGTGCCCAAATCTTCTTCACTATTGCTTTAATCGCAAGAAAATGGGGAGGGGAATCATAGAAATGGCCTACCAAAGTACAGCCCCAGAATGCGTGGCCTTCGTTTACGACCTCTGGTGGAGGAGAGAAGACGGACGGTTCATTCCCACCAACCAGAGAGGGGAAGAATTTCAGTTCCTTCCGAGCCTCAATGCTGTCCTTGCGAACAATATCAGCCCATCGGGATGAGCTCTGCGCTTGTCTTTCGGAGTCGCAGACTGAGGCTTTAGGTTTCGAGGAGTCCAGAAACTTAGAGTCCGGAAGATGAGACGAAGGCAACTCAGGCGTTGGGGACGAAAGAGTAGAGAGGACAAGGTTTACGGGGCTCTGAACAGAAACCGAGTGGGGCTCGAGATGGTCAGCCATGGCGGACGAAGACGAGAATTCAAAGTCGAAGACGAAGACGAGAATTCAAATTTGAAATCGGGACGAATTTGAAAAAGGAGAGAGAAGAGAGCGTCTCTCTCTAACTTTCTCACTCTAACGAGTGAAGGTGGGTTGAAGTAAAAAAGCACTCCGGAAGATTACACTCCGGAAAACGTTTACTCCGGCAAATTGCACTTCGACCCAATGCACTTCGGAAGATTACACTCCTCAACATTCCGTCCCAAACACTCCGGATTCAGAGCACTCTAGATTTAGTGCATTCCAGGCAAAGGAAATGAACAGGCAAAATTTGCTCCACCAAAAGTTTACTCCGGCAAGTTGCACTCCTGCCAAAAGCAATGCGAAAAATTACATTCCTCGAAGTGCACACCGGAGATAGTCCACTCCGGACTCTGCATCACTCCGTCCCAAGCACTCCGACTAATGCACTCTAGTTTCAATTCACCGGATTTCATGCGCATTCCAGGCAAAAGGGGAGGAAAGGCAAAATGCACTCCGGAAAACGTTTACTCCAGCAAATTGCACTCCGGCCAAATGCACATCGGAAAGTTACACTCCACAAAATGCGCTCCGGAAATGCACTCCGACTAAATGCACTCTGGATAATTTCACCAATATGGAGAAAGAAAAGCCACTTCGACTACAGAGAGCCACTCCGTCCACTGCTGCTGATGAGTTTCCTATTGTTGACTCTGTTGATCAGTCTTCAGTTGCGTCCCCCATTAAGGCACGGGATCAGGCTTCGTCCTTAAAGAAGGTGCGGTTTGCTCCTGAGATCTTGTTAGCCGAGTCTCCAAGTTGTACTTCTCACCGCAGGATGTTGGCTCCTTGCGGTGATATTTGTCACCCGATTAAGTTTTGTAGATCCAATCTAACAATCTTGGATTCTGATGGCGTTCCTGTGGCTGGTGGCCCCAATTCGGCTTCTCCCCCTTTTGCTCCTCCTAGAGAAACTCTCGGAGTGGTCCTTCCTGATGATGCCTTGTCTTCGATTGATATCCTGCCCTATCCTGGTGTGGATATCGTGAACCATGACTTGTCGATTCCACCTTCAGTTGGAATGACTTCGGTGTTGGTGCCTGCGCCTTCAGTGGTCCCTCCTGCGTCTACTATCGATCCAGATCTCACGCCCAGCCCTATTTCTCGTATTCAAAAAAAATACTCCCTGGTTGCTTCAAACTCTGGGGAGCCATGTTTTTCAAGCTCCAATGGTAGCCTTGAACGGACTTAGAAAAAATCTCAGAGCAAGATACAGCACTGCAAATCTAAATGATTTGCAGTGGAGGTTCTGGATGGGTGTTAAGGCCGGTCAGGCCTTGTGCACCCTTATGACCGAAGTGGATTTGTGTTATCACTTTATGCTCTCCTTGGATGGAGTGGTTTTGTACCTGTATCCGGAGTGCATTCGTTTTGTTGTTGAATCCGGTGGAGTTGACTTCTTAGGTTGCTTTTTGGCTGGAGTGGCTTTCCCTCATAGGCCGGAGTAGATATGCGTGAGTTGGAGCCGGAGTGGCTTTTCATTCGGAGAGCCTATTCCAGTATGTTTTCCACAAAAAAAAGCGTATTTTTTTCGGTGTTCTTTTTGCCGGAGTGCAATTGTCCGGAGTGTAAATTTCCGAATTGAATTTTTGCCGGAGTGATATTTGCCGGAGTTCAATTTCCGGAGTGCAATTTTTCGGAGTTTTTCATTTGTCTTCTTCCTTCCGGAGCACTTTGGACGGAGTGCTTCCCTTTTTGCTTCACCAATTGGAGGACGGAGTGGACTTTGTTCATTGGCGGAGTGCCTTTGAGGACGGAGTGACTCTCTGTAGCTGGAGCGCTTCTTGAGGCGGAGTGGCCTTTGAAGCCGGAGTGTCTTTGCTGCAGTGGCAGGGCGATTCTCCATCCCGGAGTGGCTTTTCTTTTGGTGAGCATGCGTTTCCGGAGTGCTTTTCCCAAAAAAAAACCGGTGTGTTTCTTTTTTTCCGGAGTTCTTTTTTACCGGAGTGCAATTGTCCGGAGTGTTTCGGTGTGAAGTTTTTCCGGAGTGATAATTGCTGGAGTACTTCTTGCCGGAGTGCTTTTTTTCCGGTTTGACTGTGATCTCCTTGATCTGTACTATGATGGGTCCGGAATGGCCTTGCGAGAATTTCCGGAGTGGCAAATTTTCGGAGTGCTGTTGTTGGGCCGGAGTGGCCTGACGCGAGTTGTGGCCGGGGCGGAAAACTTCCGGAGTGCTGCTTTTGATTTCAGGTTTCCGGAGTGCCTGTGTAAGTGGGTTCCGGAGTGACTTTCTCATGAAGTCGGAGTGGCTTGAGTGTGGAGTGATTTTGCTTGTGCTTCCTGATGGGGTTTACCTTTACAGTAATTGAATATTATTGTAATTTTATTTCTTTATGACCTTTGTCATGGGTTTAGGGGTTCCCTTATTTCTATGTTTCTTTTTCCAAGTCGGCAAAACACTTGGCAAAAAAATATAATTCTTTGTACATTTTACTTTAATTTAATGGAATTAATTACTTACCAAAAAAAAAAAAAGAATCTGGAGCTCTTTCCCAAAAAAAAAAAATCCGGAGTGCTTTTTGCCGGAGTTCAATTTGCCGGAGTGCAAATGTCCGGAGTGCAATTTTCCGGAGTGCATTTTGCCGGAGTGCAATTTTCCAGAGTACATTTTATCGGTGTGCAATTTTCCGGAGTGCTTTGCCAGGTCCGCTCCTTTGCCTGGAATGCGCAAGAATCTGGTGTGCCTTTGAATCCGGAGTGCGTTGGACGAAGTGCTTGGGACGGAGTGGCTTTGCAGAATCCGGAGTATTCTGGAAGCCGGAGTGCACTATGGAATCCGGAGTGTGTTAGACGGAGTACCCATACTTGCGGAGTGCAATGTAGAATTCGAATGCATTGGACGGAGTGCTCTAGATATCCTCTGTTGTGGGACGGAGTGGCATGGGGTGCAGCCGGATCTACTGATTCTGGACCTTCATGGCTTGAAGATGCTGGAGCTCCCATTAGTAATTTGTTGTATCTGTTTTTGGATGTATTGTCTGACCGGGTTACATACGGTCGCTTTGGACAAAATTCACATAGGTGCGGTTTCCTACTTTCTGTTCATACGTTCATGATTTTGTTCATGGTGAAGCTCGGGGTATGCTCTAACTCGTTGTTCTAATTCTAAGTTGGCAAAACACTTAGAATTAGAACACCATCTTTGTAATTTTCATTTCATTTAATTCATTTAACTTACTTACCCAAAAAAAAAAAAAAGACACTCAAGCAAGAATTCTCAAGAGAAAAGAGTGACGAGAGAAATTTGTTTTGCCCACGCTGTAACACCCTGCGAAAGCGAATAGCTTCTCAGGCATTCATTATATCTTTCCCACCACTATAGTGAGATCTATCGGACTTCTTGTCCGCCACCGTGGTTTTTCACCCCTCTTCAGATAAAGGGGTTTTCCATGTTAAACAGTGTGTTCTCCCATTATTCCCGTACTTTCCTTTCTCTTCTATTCATTCTGTGTTGCTCGAATCTGTCCGTCCGCACGCTCAAAAAGCCTCTCGCGTTTTAGCTGACGTATGGCCAGATCCTCCAAACGCAACAGATGAAACACTTTACGTTAAATTTATGAAGATTATT